>NMRB01002341.1:17742-35836 GCA_002633025.1 Notospermus geniculatus
TTGACAAAGATCCATCTCTTGGTGAGGGAGAAATAGCACTTTTAGTGATTTTGGTTTTGGCCCCCTAGTGGCAAAGTCAAGAATCAGATTTCACCGAAATTCTGTCTGTAAGTTGCTATAACCCAGAGGTGAATGTGTACAAAGTTTCAACACGATAGCTTGAACCATTATCAAATTATAGCCCTTTGAAATTTTTCACAAAACGCCCCCTGGAGGCCAAAGTAGGAATCCAACCGTGCTCAAAATCGAACTCGACCTAGATCTTAGGCCCATATATACACCCACCAAGGACCAAAAAGATTCCTCGAAAAATAAAGGCGCTAGAGCGCTAACAAACCAAAGTTTACGGACGTACGGACGTACCGCCGTACGGACTAACGCACGACAGACCACCACTCAATGACCCCAACCACAGCATAAGCCCTGCTGGGCCTTGTGGCCAAGCGGGCTAACAAAATGGCGGCCAGAAATTTCTTTATTCTCTTAAATAACTGTTCCCAGATGCCAGGAAATCGCATCTAGGGCATTATGAATTTCAAAATCTCTTAATACCGAGGGGGGTGACCCCCCTCGGGCTCCCCCCTCGGCTCGCTTCGCTCGCCGGCCGCGTGCTTTGCGCGCGGTTGTCTGCGTCTGTGGCAAATTCCACAGCCTCATACTTAATCCAATACAGCCTCCTACTCTAAAAACTTTTGAACACCCTGATGCCATAGCATCATTGGCCCTTGCTAAGTACGGCGAAGAGGCCATCTCAAGCTACTTGTGTTCCTCACTTGGATGGGGTCTTTTACTTGCCCTTGGAAAGGCACAAGGTACAAGGCACAACGGCTTACTGTCCCATATGTGACATACGTGAAGAGCCAGGGATGATTAATCCCGTATGGCCGAGGCTGGATTCGACCCCAGGACTGCGACTTGCCAAAAGGCTGAATAACCACTCAGACATCAGTTAAGCCTTTCCATATTCACTAACAACGAAAGGCATTTTTTGGAATGAGTTGATATACCATGACTTTCGTGGAGCGTTGCTGAAGCAAATATCGTTGAAAGGATTATTGCATGTGACTCTTGGTTGGTCTTTTTGCTTCACTGCACCCAGGTGTATAAATGGTAACGGTCAGAATCAGGGTTGGGAGCTGAATGAGCAACTCCTTCCAATTCTACCAAAAGGTTACAGGATAGACTAGGATTAAAGTGAAACATCGGATGACACTAATCTACTATCAGACTGAAACATTAACAATGGGGAAGCTGCACGCTAACGTCACGACGTGGCGCTGCAAGCGATGTGTGACCGAAGTCTCTTTTTTTCTAATGATATTTCCATTTATTTCTGGCGTGAAAATAAACCATTTGCATTGGTCGCCTGACAGTAAAACTTACATCATCGTGCAACAGATGAAATTTTCTTTTAATTTCATTCCTTTTTTTCTTAAAATGGACACATAAAAGCAACGTCTTTTTCATTTTCCCTGTAGAAAAATGTACAGGCCATTTTTTCATGATGCAACGTCAGCATCTAAAACTACGTCAATGACATCATTTCGGTACAGCCACTCGCAGCGCTGACCTGTCGGGAAAACCCGCCGGGTGGGTTCCCAATTTCACTTGGTCTTTTATACAATATCCCCATCAAGATCCTATTTGACAGGGTTTCTGTGAGATTTCAAGATTTGTTACACCCTGTAGTTTTTACACAATTCCCCATAGCAAATGAAACGACTTTAGTAAACATAAGACATTTCATCCATTCACCTAAGAACACCATGATAATTGTCAAGCACATTCTCTCCACCCATAACCATTATGGTATCAGATAGCCGAGAAAGTGTCCTTAATGATTTCCGCCGACATGTTATTCCGTCCGCGAAAACCGTTAGTTGTGACTGAACCAAACGTGATGCCAATGGGCAGAACACATTTCGTCGGTTTATATCAGTCCGTATCATTTATCTTTACGCGGTCCTTTCCGAATGGATCAAACGTTCATCCGACCAACACTTATCGTCATTGTTTGTGAGTCTGTGTGTGTATCGAACTGAATATTTCCTGATCCGTCCTGATTTATTACGGTTATCGGACACCATATTGGGGACATTGTTGTCGTTATTACCCAATTCCAGACCGCCCGTGATACTGACCTTGAAGATAGATTAGGGGCCTACCAGAGAAAGAATCGTCAAGTTAGGAGTGTCCACTAAAACTTTCAGCTGGTATGACATCTCACACATCTCTATGAGCATTGGATTTTTCCATCAGGGCTGAAGTCAAAGCATCATTGGCTCTGGTAAAGCTTCAGTTATACAGAGCACGGTTTGTGGTCCGGCATCCGGCATCCGGTTTACGGCCTGCGGAACGGGAATGCGGCTTGCTGGTTTTGTCATTCCAACAGGATGCGGTGAAACTGGAAATTACAGTACAGAAGTACAGAAATTGCTCTGGAGGCATTGAATGCGTCGCGGTGTCCGGACACCGGAACGGCGAGCGCGGTGGCCGCGCTCTGTATAAACGGTTTTAAGAAAATATATTGAGGCATTATGGACGGAAAACGCACATCAGATGCCGGACCGCAAACCGTGCTCTGTATAACCGAAGCTTAAGAATGGAAGAGGCCTTCTCATGCTACTTGTGTTCCTCACTTGGATTAGGGTCTTTTACTTGCCATTTGAAAGGTACAAGATACAAAGCACCACGGCTTACTGTCCCATGCTACTTTTCCATCAATAGCCGAAGCCATAGCATTATTGGCCCTGGTAAGTATGGAAGGAAGAGGCCATCTCAGGATTACTCACGTTCGATCCTTCTCATGGGGGCCGTTCGGCCTTGGAAATGTACAAGGTACAGGGCACCGCAACTTACTACCCCATGTGATGGGCTGAAGGGCCAGGGATCTGATAAATCCCATATGGTGCAGGCTGGATTCGTACCTGGGACCTGCTGCTTGCTGAGCAGACATGATAAACACTAGTCTATAAAGTCTCCGCAATTTTAAGTCCTTCCTAAATATTTAATTTAGAACGGATCGTCAGTCTGTCTACAACCTTGTTACATGCTGAAAATAGCAATATTTAGTCAGTTAATGTCAGTCTCCACAGGGGAAAACTTACTGCTATGACTCTAAATATTCACAAACATTTCACACTGACACTGCTTGATTAAAGTTTAAGATGTCGGCTCACAGCGACGTCAATCATATTTTCGTGTTGTTGTTGGATTCGTTACGAATCGGTACGGTTCGAAAAAAGTGATAATGAATGCATAAACGGACTACATGACTGGCAATACCAATTTGTCTATTTATCGGTTTGCTGCTTGGCTGGACCAAGACGCATGTTTATATGCATTTGCTAGGGTTCTGCCGCTGCTGGTTGGCACCGGATGGCGCCGTCCAGGACGCAGAAATGCCGACCAGTCAATCGGCCTAATGGCTATGTCAGGTTGACCTTGCGATGGCACAAAATAGGCACAGACTGACTTTTCAGATCACTTTGCGTCTGAGGCGCGACAGCGTGGAACAAATCAGTTGCCGATATGGTGTGACGTGAGTGCAGTTGCGTCTCAGCTATGACGATTGGGATCAGTCGCCGATCAAAAAGATCACGAATCGCAAGAGTTGAACCTATTCAACTCCTGTGTCATCCCGACGGGCGTAATCCATTCACAGTCGACCTGACTCAAGTTACAATTCCCTACGCGCTGATGCTGCTTGTTCCACGATGATCATACACATTTTCGTTTTTGTGACCTGACCATGATGCCAACTGTTCCGTCATAGCGCAGACATGTTTCTCACTCGGACAGGGTCTTTTACTTGCCCTTGCAAAGGTGCAAGGAACAAGGTACAAGGCACCATGGCTTCTGTCCCATGTAATGGACACGCTAATCTGTCACCACCTTAATCTATGATGGCCAAAACTTCCAACAGAGATCACAGTCCAGAACAATCGTTCACACCACGATGTGAACAGATTATTCACTGTTAACACAATCTGACAGGAACGTTTTAAACATGGGACAGTTTGGCTAGTCGTCGTGGTTACTGATATGGCGTATTACAAGTGTCAGAAAAATTCGGGGATTGTGTCTGACAGGATTGCATTGATATGGATTGTTTTCATTGGACGATATTCTCCGTCGCATTATCGTTGTTGAGGGAAGCCAGGCCATGGAAATTCATTCAGCTGTATGTCAAGAGATATTGAATAAGACTAAGCCAAGGATCCCTTCACATGAATCTGAGCAATGCGCCACATACTTTGTCCAGAAATAACATGGTGGAAAGAAACAATGGGGTGTCAAAGTCAAGTGGTACACAAAATCGTCCGATATTGTCTTAATACCAATAATACCAAGTTATACCATTTCCAGATTGACTGGCAAGCGGACGTGATACATTGTAGGCACCATGGGGAGCCACAGTGGTGTAGTGGTTTGGGCCTCCAACTAGCGGTCAGAGGGTCCCAGGTTTGAACCCCACTGGGCGTGAGACTTTGAGCAAGTCTCTTTGCCTCACTGGCCTCTCTCCACCCAGGTGTATATAAAATGGTCAGAAATGCTCAGATTGTAGCCCTGAATGAGCAGATCAAGATCGCCTGAGTTCTACTGAAAGGTTTCAGGACAGACTGGGATTAATGTGTAAAGTCGGATGAGAACCTCTACTGTAGTTGATATCAGACTAAACCCAAACTTTAAACTTTAATCTTTAAAGCGAATGGCTCGTGGGGTTTGTTGACATGTCCTCAAACCAAGCGCCGTTTTGAGAAAAAGGCTAAACTTTAATCTTTAAAGCGAATGGCTCGCGGGGTTTGTTGACATGTCCTCAAACCAAGCGCCGTTTTGAGAAAAAGGCTAAACTTTAATCTTTAAAGCGAATGGCTCGCGGGGTTTGTTGACATGTCCTCAAACCAAGCGCCGTTTTGAGAAAAAGGCGAAAGAAGGATTTTAGTTTAATGCGAGACGCATTAGACAGCCAAACTTCGGAGGCGTATTCTGCAAACTCTACCGCTTCGAAATCAATGTGAATAGTACAAAATGTACATTTTGATCGACTGAATTTCAAACTGTCATTAACCCATTTTAACAAATTTTTAATGGAACCTCGCCCCACGTGCACGTTCCCATATTTGCACAGGTTTCACCTATGACTGGAGCACGGCTTTGCCTAGAGACTAGGTTCACTCTCTATGGGAGGTACCACCAAAAATCAAAACAAACCCCGCGAGCCATTCACTTTAACCACTCAAGGCTATCACTGCTCCTCGCGTGTTTTGACGACTCGGCAGAAACTGACGAAAACACATGCATCTCCTTGTCAAATGTACATGTACTTTAGGATCACCCACTAATGAGAAGAAGAGCTCTTGTACCCCGAACTGTGATTGCTTGCTAGTCAGAGCTACCTGCAGGCTAAAACCAATCAGCAAGAGTGCCTGCTGAAAAAAATCCGAAAAGTAGGAAAAGCTAAGAAATGACAAAGGGTTAGCCACTGTTATCCATTACTTACATAGCAGTAAACTTGCGACGCCAGACACCCTGTACGTGCAGTAGATATAATCTCAATCATGGATCGTAAAAAATTGTAATCACATTAAGTGAATTTTTTAATCACTCGCTCAATATCGTTGGCGATAATGACGATACGTAGATGTACGTCACACTCGATTAATCATTTTTCAACCGGATCAAGTAGGATTTCGATTATATGTGACGTCATTAGCATAAGCATTATTGTTCAATTTAGCCAGGCCTTTCGATTACATGCTTTTCACACCGTTATACGGTGTAGGAATTTTTGATGTCCCCAAATTAAAGGCCTTCAAAATGTCCCCAAAATACCATAAATGGCGCCCAAAATTACCCCCAGATGTCAATGAATAAAAGTTCCTGCAAATAAAATGATTTCAATTGGTATCTTTCCCCATGCTCACCTAAAATAAGCCTACCCATATCAAATTCCCACCGGCAACTTCCCGCCATCAGCCCAGCAGACCGCATTACATGGTCAGCGTGAAAAATCAATAATTTATGAATGGTGACTCATGTGCGAACACAGCGCAAAAAAAACCACTTCATGTGGTGGTGCCGAGAACTAAATCTGAGGTTGAATGGGACAGTTTATGGGGTTGCATTTGATGTTTTATCTCAGGGAAGAAATTTCTTGGGACATTTTACTCAATGATAATCCCAGCCCTCGGCTTACTCCATGTGAATAGGCACAGCTGGTTGTTGAGTTTAAGGTGCAGTCTGGTGAATTAACCCTCTACATGCCAAGGCTATTGCTAGTATGGGAAGGATTGATCTCTCCATGCTGTTGATTTCATGGATTCTTGTTGGGATCCAATTTTAGTCACCTTTACAAGAGCAGACTGCATCCGACCGATGGCACTTGACACTCATTTTGAAAATGGAAATGATTATTGTGCCTACCACTGACTGCCAGAAAAGTACTTTCACTTTTACAACTTCCCAGTCAGTCTCAGTCACGCAATGTCCCCGAAATGCAACAATGAACAAAAAAGAGTGTCCCCAAAATAAGCTGGAAGGCCGCCCCCAAAATGGACTGAAAAAATAGAGGGTGTAAAGGTTACCATGCAATTGAAAGGCCTGTTAGCCCATGAGGTCGTTATTAAATGGAAAGGTCGTGTAAGGAATGTGGATGCACTTGCACCAATTGATCCCATCTTCAAACAATCGAAAGCGAGGCGTACATCGCACTTGTGACTGGAAGTAACTGGTCCGATCAGTCGCTGGTGATGTACCTGATCGCAAATTCAGCAACTCGGTAAAACTAGGAGGATCCAATCAGTCGTCATGTCCTGACTGCGTACACCACACTTGCGACTGGCAGCAACTCAGGTAACATCCGGGGCATTGACTCGACGAGACTAGGTTTTGTTCAGAAAATTGGCAGTGATCAGTTGCAAGCCCACGTACATCGCAGCGACTGAATGAAACTGGGTACAACTAGTCGCTAGAAAGTTGAACATGTGCAACTCGTAGCCACTGGCAAAATCTCAATTCCAGCGAGTCGCCAGGTGTCAACAGCTACATGAACTGGGTCAGCACGAGTGTGGTCAAGAATGGGGATTCGAATACACCCCCATAATGACCCAGCGGCCCAGCGTATCAGAGAAGAAAGTCCAACGGATGCAAGTCCGGGACACAAAAATAGTCTGTCATTGTATGCTGATGTTCCAATGGTCCTGGTCTCTATAGCCATAAATCCTAATCCGTCTGTGAACAATAACACCGGACTTAGATTCCGCGGGAGTATGATCCCCTGTCACACTGCACACTGCAGGGCGGATCCACCAGGATTTCGGAAAAGAGGGGCCCACTGTGCTAGAAACATTGAAATCTGCGGCGAATTTAAATCATTTGCTTCAAATTTCAGAATTTCACGGTCAATTTTACAGATTTGTCGGCTGAAAGGAGGGTGTGCGCCGCCTGCGCCCACTCGGATCCGCACCTACCCTCGGATTTGAACCCAGTGCCTGCCGCTTCCTTAGCAAACACGATAACCACTAGAATATCAAAGCTCCTCAAACCAGCAACGGTTGCAATTGTATCCATCATCGAGCGATGGCCATTCTTGCAGTAAAAACCAATCCATCCTATCTTGTCCAGAATAATTGAAGAAGATAATGCACATCAGTTATTTCCAGCATCTTTTATTAGTTAATGGCTTACTGCTGCTAAGATAATTCACGTTGTCATCACTTACTGTGCTGGCAGTCAGCTCATAAAAATGGACGTTGATATACGGACCGTAAAAGTTGCAAGCAATTTTGAGGCAGATGGATCTGGTGTGTGCAAAGTAAACCAAATATTTGAGAAGCAGCGATTGTATCAATACAGATCAGGCTCACGATTGTAACGCTACAGACGACTGTTTGGCAGGTGATTGCCAGGGTCCCACAAGTCCTTATGCCCCCATCACACCGAGCTAGTTCTCAGTACATACGTTCTTGAAAATGTTGCCGAACGGGCTCAAACTGTGTGCGAACAGAGTGGACGTAGTGGCAATGTTTTACAATCTTTTTACGAACTTCATTGACGGGCTCAGACGGGAAGAGTGCTCCATAACTTCGAGGCATTATTTGGCCAATGTTAACACGTTCTAGCCTGTTTTACGATTTTTTCAGGACAGGGCAGGACGTTTTGAGAACTACTTCAGTGTGACAGTACCTTTACATACTCTTCAAAATGCCTTACACTTGCATGTTTCTGACATCATTTGGGCGGTTTGCTATTTTGACTCTCAGTGTAGTCAGGAAGTGTGTCACTTCAAATACAACTTTCATTGTCCCTCATTGCCTTTACCAATGTCGGACGAAACAAAATGGTGAGACACTGATAAACGTGTCTTTCTGTTTTTGAGTGTCCACCCAACATAAAGAGGGCACTGGCAAAGGGAGGCAGAGGCATTCTCAGTCTTTACACAGGCACTTTCTGTACAACACATACGACCACATGGCCACAATACCCAGCTTACTCCCCGACCTGCAAGCTGCTCTCACTCGCTACCCGACGTAAATTACACCCATTATCACCAGATTCTCTTGGTGTTCTACCCATCAAGGAAATCAATCGTGTCTTATGCGCCGTCCGAGATCCTCCGTCCCCTCGCTAGCGCTGTTAGATTGTGACGTGTCTAATCGTCGATTCGATACCAGATAATATCTTTGCGGTTTCCCGTGACAGCGCACAGATCAACTGGTAGTAATGGAACTTCATCCGACGGCCGAGGACAGATTCCTGTGCAAGTACAGAGGGTGTCCGTCGAGCCATGGATTTGTTTGGCATTGTTCCCGTGCTAGTACAGCGGCTATGGACCCATGGACTGTTTGGCACTATTCCCCCCCTAATGCAGCCCCATTTTAGGGTCTAGCACACGGACCTGATTTGAACGCTTCTCTCCAAACATGGCTGTACTGGCAACACACCACTGACAACAATGTACCAGGAAGTTCTCCTGAGTGTACCGTGAATCCAACAAGTGCCGCTAATGGCAGCGTCGAATGCACAAGTACTAGGAGGCCTCTGATTCATGACCCGTCAGACTGGCTGACGCTTTCAGTTTCGGAACTCAGCTGCAACCACACATACTTTACGAGAAAGGAAGGCGGCCACTGAAATCAACAGACACGAGGTTGACAACCTGAAAACACTGTCGCCGCCACCATTTCAACAGACACCCCAGGGATGTGTTATTCAATCAAATATGATAGATTCATACCGGCGGCACGCTTATCTATCCACCGATAAAACTTGGCGAAATTGATCCTAATGCAACCCAATAAACCTCGTCAAAGAAATCCATGAAACGTCACGAAAGGAATTTTCGCACGGGTAAAAGTACAAATTATCCAGTGTCGCATGCGGATGGTCCTGTGGCCAAAAGCTGTTGGAAGATTGTATTGGATTTTTCAGCAATGGGAGATAGCTTCTATTGAGCCTAGAGCCTAGCGTACATTGCACTTGCGACTGGAGACAACTAGCCACCTGGCGACTGGGAGGATCCAGCTGGAACTGGAGGCGACTGATCAGTCGCCAGAAACGTTCGATGTACGCACCCTTGTGACTCGCTGGATTTTGCCAGTCGCCACCAGTTGCACATGTTCAACTTTCTAGCAACTTGTTGTACCCAGTTTCATTCAGTCGCTGTGATGTACGCGGGCTTGCAACAGACAGTGCCAATTTTCTGAACACTCCACCAGAAGGCCACAGGCGGACCGATGAAGGCAAGCAACGAAGGTGCGATAGCCACGGCAGGGGGTATGGGGGTTCTCACCCAGAAAATTTTGAAATCTACAAGGCCGTAGTGCCATTTTCCAGCATCTGAGGGACAAATTACAAGGCAATTCTGTGGCACTTTGATAAAGGGCACTTTTTCTAATGTTGGTCACCCAGAAATGGGGGGGGGGGGGCACGGGCCAGGTTTGCCCCCGGATCCGTGGCTAAGTGACACTGTTTTCTCACTTAAGTTTTTTTTAAATTAAGGTAACGAGATCCATTACACCTTGGAATAGTCACGCACATAAAGGTTGTAATACCCTGTAGTGCCTGAAGAATGTCTGTGACAAGCTTTGAGCGAGATTGATGAGGAGACGTTGCGATTTCAATGTGTCCTTTGAAGTTGAATAATAGTCTCTCATAACCAGCTACACGGCGTATTGGCCACGGGCCGGCGGGTCTTTTGTGATGGGATCATTCTGCTGGCTGGGCTGTCAAATAAATCGTTCAATTATGCTTCAACAGATTCCGCTGAAGCATCAGTCGAGAAGCTGCTTGAGATCGTCGGGCCGACCGTGGAAAGGAATCGTTCCTTCTCGAACATGGTATCATTTATTAGGCTTTTTTACATGGTGCGGGTGCGTTTCAGACCGAGACTGGATCGAGGAGGGTTCAGTTATTTTTTTCCCATGTAAAAGCAAAACAACTGACCTCCACCTTCCTTGGGCCAGTTAGTTCAACGCGCGAGTCTCGGAAAGGTTATTCTCTCGTGCAAAAGCGAACCACTTCCACTGGCCTCGGATGGGATTGAGCATGCTACGTGAGTGACATCACTCGCATACTTGCGAAATTTCAAGTTTGCACGCCAATCAAAGATCAAGTCTCGAAAATGAGAAATTTCTCATTACATAAACAGTCAGCATCTAACATCACGCAATAGAATTGACGGCCTGCATCGACTCGATTAAGCTACTGTATTCATGAATTCATTTCCTCATGGACAAAGCGGAGACCAGCCATTAAATGATCCAGAAAAACAAGCAGATTGATCAAAATTCCGGTCTATGTACACGATCACGTCTTCCGGAATGATGAAAGACGCTTTGAACTTATGAGGTTTCGTGAAACCATACCAAGGCATTGTTCACACTCCGCTTATCTGGGTGTACTCTAGACGCCTTTCTCATGGTGATTTTTGCAACATTTCTTCGATGAGAAAATTTGTTTTATTGTTTGGCTTGCGGATTCTCCGACATGTATTTCAGGGAATTTGGGAAAAAATAAAAGGGGCTGGAAATGTAAGGGATAAAGTGGCACTGAGTGATTCATGAAACAACTGTCAGAAAGCTGTCTTTTGTCAGCACCTCCATGTATTATTTGGACAAAAGGTGCCTACAGGTCGACATTGCATCTTGAAGCAACGCGACAAATCCGCCGCAGATAAAAAAACCACCACACGCAGGTCGACATTTCAGCAATTGAGAGGAACTCGGAATAACTGGCAGTTACCTCGAACAGCAGGCGCTGGTTGATGGATCTGAGTGGAACTGGACACAAGTCGCCAAAAAGTAGAACATGGGGAACTCGAAGCAACTCGCGGATCCGGCAGTTGCTCGGGCAAGCGCACTCAGGTCAACAAAATTGGCAACTGATCAGTCACTCCGAGTTGCTTCCATCGCCGGAACAAGCTAGTTGCCGTGAGTTGCTTCAAGACGCAATGTCGACCTGTAAGCCCCTTAAGCTGGTCCTCTGCAGGAAAAAGTCCTGCAAAAGTACAAGTACAAGTACAGATTTTTACCTTTCTTTCTATTCCTCCCTCCGTTCCCCAATAAAAATTTGGTGGAAAAATCCAAGAGCCAATCATTGAAATAACGCCTTAGGAACAAACCTTGAGGCTACCTGTGGGAATTTTTGAAGTGAGGTAACACTAATCAACCGTGCCTGTAAATTGATCTCAGAAAACGAGATTGGTTACATTTTTGCCTGCACGAACGTTTTTTCATACCCACCATGAAAATTTGCTAAGTAGGTGTGCTGACACTTTCGACGGTGGCATGCAATGGAAATTTCGCTGAAGACAGCAGCTGTTGAGATTGAAACCTGCTTGATTTTACATGACGAAGCTGATTGTTGAAAATGTGACTGGTTGTCATCTACAGCAGGCGTGACGAAAATTGCTGGAGGACAGGTGTGGCAGTAATCCAAGATTCTTGGATTTAGACTGGTCCCCTGTCCTCGAGCCACTTCACTAATATGAGGACAGGTCTCAACCGCCATACTTTTCTCGGAATCCTGACATATAACATTGGAAGATATGGGAAAGTAAAGTAGCCCGAATGCCTAAGTTTACTTGGTGATTTCGGGCGACAGTAAGAATGTCTCTCTCCCCCGTAAGGATGTCTCTCTCCCCTGTGCACTCTAACGATGCATGGATTTGGTGAAAAGCGCATGTTCTTGGCAAATTCCAGCATCAACTGGCATGACTGGATCACACACGCCTCAAGGTTTGGCAGAGTAGGGCCTTGCACAGTCTGCAATGATGGGCAGAGTAGGGCCTTGCACAGTCTGCAATGATGGGCAGAGTAGGGCCTTGCACAGTCTGCAATGATGGGCAGAGTAGGGCCTTGCAGTCTGCACTGACAGGCATCTGCCATTAGCAATGAACCAATCACGTCCAGAAATCGCATATGCAATACCTTTCCTTGTAAGGGGAAGTGACTGAAGCACAGGGACCAGTCTAAAATTCTCCATGATTGTATAAGCCATGGTGCCTTGTACCTTGTGCCTTTGCAATGGCAAAAATAAAAGACTCCATCCAAGTGAGGAACATGAGTAGCTTGAGATGGCCTCTTCCGTACTAGCTAGGGCCAATAATGCTTTGGTTTCAGCCCGATGGAAAAATCCCAAACAATACAATTAATATTTGAATATACGCTTACAAAGCAGACTATTGTAACCCAGACATGCAGTTCTAGGATTACCATTCCTTTCACACCTGAACTCACTCCAGCAGGTTCTTTTGCCACCCGAGGGATTTCCAGAGGCGGTGTGTTTATTCTCGCCTTCAGTTCTTTAGGACAGGAGCCGGCAGTTATCAATATGTAAGATGTCAGTGGAAATCGCCTGGCATAAGCGCGAAATCGCTATAGTCAGTGCCAAGTCATGTGTGTATTAGGTTTTTTTCATCAGGACCAAAGCTGAGCATCATTGGACCTGGTATTAAGTAAGGAAGGGGGTATCTCAGGATGTTCCTCACTTTGATGGGGTCATTTACTCGCCCTTGTAAAGGCACAAGGTACAACACTTTAGTGGGATACAATGTATGTGCACCGGTATTAGTTTTTGCCATCAGGGCCGAAGCCATAGCATTATTTGCCATCTAGGGCCGAAGCCATAGCATTATTGGCCCTGGTAAGTATGAAAGAGGCCATCTCAAGCTACTCATGTTCCTCACTTGGATGAGGCCTTTTACTTGCCCTTGCAAAGAAACAAGGCACCATGGCTTACTGCGGACTGAAGAGCCAGGGATGATTTATAATCCCATATGGCCCGGGATTCGAACTGCCGCTTGCTAGGTGGACATGATAATAGCACACCGCCCAGTTTCTATTTTTACCAGCGAAGGTCGGACAAATATTAGATAACAACTAGCCTTTACTGAGTGACCACATTGTCGATGGTGAGACAGGACAAAAGCAGGGTTGGACAAACACAATGAAATAGACACGTCTGACGTCACTCGGGCGGTTCGCTATTCCCACTCAGTGATCAGGGCTCCTCTCCCTGTGGCAACTCCCCACTAAGTTTGCTGACCGCAGAAATAAATAGCCTCTAGAAACATATGAAGAATGCCGACCAAATTGCCTCCAGAGTCAATGAAAGTTGTGAAGTGTGCTACGAGCTTTGCAAGTGTGATGCCCCCCAATATACATCTTCCTCGCTGAATATTATTATTAGTTGCCGATGTCAAGTTGCGGCTTTTCACATCAGTAATAATTGGTAGCCGGCAGGAGAATTTTTTTCAGGTAAATATGTCGAGCCTGGTGATATGCCGTGATCTTACTGACCCGCCGGGGATATTCAAAACAGCGACACATGTACTTTTGGTCATATCAACATTGGAAGATTTTCATGGTTAAAATTCTTCCAGACCCCATGCCAGAAATGCTCCAATATCATTCGTTTGAAAATTGCTGAAATTCAGTGCGCACGTAGAGTACACAAATTCATACTGAGTGAGAACACTGTAGCTGCTGTTGTACATGACATACAGGCTGACAGGCTAAAGTACGTATTCAAGATGGCCGACTGGTGGCCATATTTGAAGTCCGGTTAAGCTGAAATTCACCGTTCACTATACAGAGGGTACCAAGATACATCATCTCACTCAATCTCAAATAGCCACGAAAGATGCCACCCGACAGCAAAATTGTGACCCACTCCAGCAAAAGCAGGGGCTTGTCACAAGTGTTCATCATTGGTTGACATTACTCAACTATTCACTGTTATCCACTACTATTGTAAACTTGCGCCAACGTATATTTCAGCTGTGCTGTCAGGCCGTTAACCCTTTCCTCAGTTGTGACAAGTGCCTACGTTTGGTGTAGCAGGTCACACAATTTTTAAGTTTGTCTCCGTGACCTTGAAAATTAGGTCAAATCAAAATCCGCGATTCATGATGTACTCTAGTTGGCAGCTTTCAGAAGTCTGGCCAAAAGCAAGTTTTCACAAAGCGCCCCCTATATGCCAGAAAGTTCATTGGATTGCACTCGATTTCAATTCAAATACCCTTTCCACAAGGTACCTACACACCAAGTTTGAAGTTCCTAGGTCTACCAGTTTGGAAATGTGACACCATCGTTCATGAACGAAGATGCACCGGACGACAATGGACAACACGCCGTGATATAAGCTCACTTGTCAGGCGAGCTCAAGATTTACACACTAAAGCTCAGGGTTTCCGCCAGGATTGTCAAGGAGGGGGGGAGAAAAAAAAAATTTCCCCCCCAAATTTTTTTCGAAAAAAAAATTTTCAAAAAAATTTTTTTTTGTTTTTTTGTTAAAAATGGCCTCCAGAGTCATTTTTTACACTCCAAAATGCAAAATTAGTCTTCCTTTGCATGAAAATTGCATTTGAAATGTAACAAATTAAAGAAAAACACTTACTGAAGTGAAAATAGTGATATTTGAAAAAGGTCAGTCTGCAAACTTGAGGGGGGATATCCCCTCCTTGAAATTTTTGAGGAGGGGATCATCCCCCCCCCATCCCCCCCCCTCTGGCGGAAGCACTGAAGCTGATTCTCCTTTCGTAATTTGAGACAGGTGTGAGTTGACAAGCTCTGGAGAGGGAGCTCTATTAGAATTTCAAACCATGTGCCACAGTTCAAATTCCATCAGATGGTCGCTAGCCAAAACAGACTCAATTTGAATGAAACGAATTAAACGTCCAATACTGAAGACATCCCAATAAAGTGGAACCTTAATTATCTTAGATGTCTTAGGAGACAGGTGTACTGTTCTTCTAGTATTTAGTACTAATTAAAGAAGTATTTTTCCACCAGGACCGAAGCCAAAGCATTATTGGCCCTGCATGGTAAGTATGGAAGAGGCCATCTCATGTGTTCCTCACTTGGAGGGGGTCTTTTAAGGCATCCCCGTGAGATACAAGGCACCATAGCTTCCTTTCCCACGCGATGGACGTGAGGAGTAAGTGATGAAGAAACCTGGCCAAGGCTGGATTCGAATCCAAGAACTGTCACTTGGTAAACATGGTGAGTGGATGTGATAACCACTAGGCTATCAGGATGTGGTACAGTCCTGAGTATTGAGGCCAGGACCAGTATTCATAAAAATACATAAGTCTAAGTGTGACACCTTTCCTTTGTTCAACACAAGATAAGTATCACACTTAGACTTAAGTACTTTTATGAATATGGGCCCTGAGTTATGAGGAGCCTTGATAGCCTACATGTACGTAGTGGTTATCATGTCCCCTTAGCAAGTGGCAGGTCCCGGGTTCGAATCCTGGCCATACGGGATTGGGATTGATCATCCATGGCTCTTCAGTCTGTCACATGGGACACTAAGCTTAGGTCCTTGTACCTTGTGTCTTTAAAGGGCAAGTAAAAGACCCCATCCAGGTGAGGAACATGAGTAGCTTGAGATTGCCTCTTCCATACTTACCATGCCAAATGCTACGGCTTAGGCCCTCATGGAAAAATCAACTACAAATACAAATTCCAGGCCTTTTCGTTTGACGGGCGCAAAAATGTGCATGCGCCTCGCAAACAATAGAATTTCTATTGTTTGCGAGGCACATGCAAATTTCTTTACCGCCCGTCAAACGAAAAGGCCTGGAATTCAGTTACTTGGTACAAATATAAGGAAAGGAGAAAATAAATTGGACTTACCATTACTGTTCCGAGGTTGTAATCCTTAGAAAATTATATCCCAGCACTGGACGTTTTATTCTGATATAAGTACATATACATTTCCTTAAGAATACCAATGGTTTGTTAATTTCACTTATCCATATGTCAGACTCCGTACTCCAAAATTGGCTTTAGCCGAGTTAATTAGCATCCTAGTATCGTTGTTTCAGTATCATTGATAAACAGCGTTAACAGCCATTGATGGTGAAATTCCTCGGTGCCTTCAATAAATGGATAGATTCCTTTGTAGCATATCGACGAACCGCTCGACACGGGGAAAGCCGTCACCAGCAGTGACGATCTGACGACGCAGCGATCAGCGATATTCGAATCTTCACGATTATCTAAGTGAGCCCGGTGTGGGTATTGTTCGGCGGTAAAGGTTACGAGATTGCCATTGTGTTGTTTTTGACCAGAGACGCATCTGGGGTTGATTACTGAAGATGGTTTTTCAAGTTGCAACGATGCAGCTGATATAGAAGTGGAAATTATCTTCAACACGTCCTGAAAATAAAATGATGATCTAATATTAATGACAATTTAATGGAACATGTTACCTCTACGATGTGGAATGGAGAGTACCTTTTAAAATATTGAGAGTTGAGTGCCATTATTAGCTCCATCATTCTCCAACAGCAGCAGGGGGTTTTTACCTCACTCCTCTTCCACTCATGGGTTTATGAAGAGCAGCAAGACCAAAGCCCTGCTATTGGAGGATCTCTAAAGACGATTGTATTGTTACATGTAGTAAACGTAAAGTAGTCTCTGAATTTCGCAAATTTTCGGCCCCAACCGGGGTCTTAATCAGGCACTTTCTTGTAGAGATACCAGAAGTGAAATTTTTTACAATATGAGGATCAAAATGAGCAATATTTTTGCCAATCTTTCTTCCATCCATTATGCCACAAGCACGACACCCATTTTCGGCCCATACTGTGCATTTTAAAATATTGCACGTGGATGGACTGCTTTTAGGCCTGACTGGATACAGATTGGTTCATGGTTCCTTGACCAACTGAAAGAACCCTCAAATGTATTATACGTGATTAGCGAAGCAAAACGCACAATAAATGCCAACTGAACACTTGTCGGCGTTTTGCGAAATTGGTCTGACCAGTTGGATACCACGTACAATTTGCTCCTTAGGCAGGTTTCCAAACCGAGTGGGAGGGAGAGTCACCATGATTAGCCATCTTAGAAAAAGGCAGACGCGGCAGGAATAAATATCAAGCTACTATTTGAAGTTGTCGTTTCCAGTACACAGTTTATTCAAGTTGTGTTGTGGGCGTAAAGACAGTTGAATCCAATTCCAGCTTCTTTTAATCCTCCAAATGCCTGTGGCAATTTCGCCAAAAAACAGAAAAATGCAGACGGATTCTGAATGGTTATTACACAAGTCCTCTCACAGAGGTATTTATCGGAAACTACTCATTAGTCCATGGGCTAGGGGGGTTCCCGTGTGCATAAGATGTACCCTAAGTTACTCTACTGTTTCTGAGGGGAGAGTATCCATATTATAAGAAAATCTTGGGTAGACTTTCTCAAACCCGGCAGCAATTGAGAAAGAGACCCTTAAAGTTAGGGTACTTGTTCCCCTACAGAAGGGGCTAAAAAAGGGAAAATCCCAACTTTGACCCCTTGCCATTGGCTTCAGAGGCAACTTCAGCCGATAAAATTTGATCAGTTCCACTCAGATAAGTAATACCTACATTTTGATACCCATCTTGACACCACGATCTATTCGGGTATACACAGACCCTTTTTTCGACCCTTTTTTACCTGTTTTGGCCCTTAAGGACTTTGGGCCAAAGTAACCATGTCAAGATGGGTATCAAAATGAAGGTATTACTTATCTGAGTGTAACTGATCAACTTTTATTGGCTGAAGTTGCCCCTGAAGCCAATGGCAAGGGGTCGAAGTTGGATTTT
>NMRB01002341.1:38567-111587 GCA_002633025.1 Notospermus geniculatus
ACTTTAAATTGGGGATCAATTTTCAGCCGTCTCACACCTTCTTGACTTGTGAAAATGAGCTAAAAATGTGGAAAGAAACGGGATAACTAACCGTCAGCTCCATGCATCTATGATATCCATAACTGGCTATGAGGACACCCGTGTAAACGTAAGCATGGTAAGAATATCCACCGGTGAAAGTGTCCGTGGCCGTTTCTATTTCCTTTCACGCCGACAGAACTTTTCTCGTTAGCCCCAACATCCACTTCACTTCTGAACAAATTTACATCCATCATGCTGGCTAGAGCCACCCTCCCAGAGCAGCGTCTTTACCTCGCATAAACTTTGTGTGCGGCATAAGAGGAGCATGAGCAAAGCCCTGCTTTTGGAGAATGGCCTAGAGTCGCCGCATCAGATTAAGGGAATGGTCACGGCTGGCCACCTGCCACCTGTCGTGTTTGATGTCATTTTACAATGATAAGCCAGCCAGTTCCAAGAAAATTTCAACTTCATCAAACCTTTTGATCGAGAAACTGCTTTGGAAATGACAGCAGACGAGACACCGACGGCAGTGTCGGCTCATTCCATTCTCAACTTGGAGCTTGAAAACTTTCATTTTGGTTCCCGAAGCCACCGCTAGGGCTAGAAGGCTTCGGCTCTGGCTGCCATTTTGTTGCTGACGTCAATGTAACGGTCCATTTTCTGGTAAAATTTCATTCTCCTCCGGTCGACAAAACGGCGATTATTTTCACTTTGTTACAGATCTGCAACACATACCAACTTTCTCACCAACAGAAACTTCCTCGGTGTTGCCATTTCGCACGATTCGGCGTGTTCAATCACATTAGCACCCACGTGGTTACCGGCATTCCATTCTAAAAATAACCCGGGATGTCAACATAACGGTATCTGCGCATGCGCACTGAGATCCGCGACAAATTTTTGTCGCGAAAATGGCAGCCAGAGCCGAAGCCTTCTAGCCCTAGCGGTGGCTTCGGGAACCAAAATGGAAAACTTTGCCAGATTTGCCAGCTTTCCCGAACAACGACGGAAAGACCCGAGTTGTTCCGAATGGGCTCATTCAAGTAGTTTGGTTCCCGAACCCACCGCTAGGGATAGCCCTAGCGGTGGGTTCTGGAACCAAACTACTCATTCAAGGACTTTGAGAAATGTACGAGAGCCGAGAAGTTTATTCAATCTTCAATCCTGACGCTCGAACCCGATGTGACGTTTCGAATATTCACGTATGTCAATACGTTTCTACCAACTCGTTGGTGCATTTTGAGAAGGTTTATGCGATGTACAGTCTTTGACGAATGTTTATATCCACCGAAAATCTGCCATAACCTTTCTATAAATTGAGAACATTTAATGCGGTTTTCAACATTTAAAACAAACGTCAATTTTTTTGAGAAACTGAGATAAAATCCGGTGGCAAAATATTGGCTGTTGTCAGGTGTTGCGACAAGTTTTTTTACAAAACAAATTCACAAAAGTCCCGAAAAGAAAAAGTAGGTTTCGGACAGTTTGTTTTGTTCAGCAGCTGATTATATAACGCCGAAGTAAAGTAGCCCTAAATTTGACAGTGTGAAAATAGCAAAAAAGATTGACATTCTGTACCGAAAACCGTATCTGATTTTGGGTGGAGATAAACTTTCGTCAGTGACTGTACATAGAGGGAATAATACCGACGATGATAAGACATCGTATGGAAGATTATCATCATTGTTTGTCCCTTTGATCTAAAGGATGCATCCAATATGTGCATTATCCGAGGATAATCACATAGTGTCTGCATGTTTTTGCATCCATGCAGGCTTGTACGCGCTTAAAGCTGAACTGCAACGATATAAGCCGCATACAAGATACGATCGATCAGCGGACAGAGTATTTGTGACGTCACGCTTGGTTACAACTTCCAGACTGCTCCCGAATTAAAGGACCACGGTATTGCCATTTTTTCTCGACAGGCGGCGCCACCGCCCCACTCTCCAACCCAGGGACTAACTACGTTGTCGGCGAATTGACCTGATTTACTACGCACATTTTGAAAAGTATTTTTGTAGTTCGTGTTACTGCCGCTAGGTGGCTCCCTCTACGTCGGCAGCCAAATAACGCATTTGAGATCCAATACCGTGCTACTTTAAGAAAGGTTGTATTTGAGGTTAAATCCGAACATCAAGGCGTTACAAAAAACACGGTGAAGATCTCAAGTCATTTTGATGTGTGCACGATTCGCAGCGAAACAAGGCGTTGGGCGGCGCTGCAGTCGTCAGGATGATCTCGAGTCGTAGTTAAGAAAGGCGTTGGGCGGCGCTGCAGTCGTCAAGACGATATCGAATCGTAGTTAAGAAAGAAAGACATTGGAGCCGCAGTAGTTCAATCCTTACAAACTAAAATAATTTTTAACATCAGCTGTGACATAATGGGACAGTAGGCCTACGTTGTAGGCCTACTATAATACTGTAAGCTCGGGCTTCTAAACAGTCATAATGAGCCCAGAATCGCCGACAAAAAACCCTATCGCTAACTATATGTACCCGTAAGTATTAAAACTCGGAAAGGTAGGGACAGTTCGGTTATCAGGATAAACGCTCACGTAAACCCATCAGGTGTCACAGGCTGAGGTACCGAAAGAGTGTTACCTGCTATTATGAACGTTTTCGTCGTCCTACCGATTATTATAACGTCACAATTTCATGGATTTCCGAGCAAAATGCAGCTTAATTCATATTTCAGTAAAATTCACGGATCAGCACATCAATTTTTTATCAAAAATAGCCGACGATCCTATCGCATCATTTTAGATTAACGATCCTGCATCCACTTTTTGACGGATTAAGTTATTTTAAGACGATTAAGCCTCGGATTAACGGATTAACTCGCCCAGTTATCCGTTTTTCCATGCTTCATGTAGGTTTTAATGCAAATTTGATTAATTTCCCTATCCCTGCTTTATAGTCACGACGCCTACATGCTGATGTTCTATTAAGCATTGATTTTTGGGTGTGGGATTAGGCCTGCTGTCAACTTGAAGGTTATATCAGCAAATTTAATCTGGCGTAGGAGGAAACCGGAAAAATTGGATTCTTCACGTCCGTCGCATGGGATTACGCCGCGGTGCCTTGTACTTTGTGTCTTTGCAAGGGCAAGTAAAAGACCCCATCCAAGTGAGGACCATGAGTAGCTTGAGATGGCCTCTTCCTACTTACCAGGGCCAATAATGCTATGGCTTTAGCCCTGATGGGAAGATACATTAATCATTCCTGGCTTTTCAGCCTGTCGGAATGGACAGTAAGCCGCGGGCGGTGCCTTTACAAGGGCAAGTAAAAGACCCCATCCAAGTGAGGAACACAGGCACGGATCCAGAGGGGGCGGAAGGGACGTACGTACGCCCCCCCCCCCTATTTTTGGCAGACCAATGATTTTTTTTAGCAAGAAAAATTCAATCACATAAAAAATTTGAGTATTTTGCTCTCAGATGCCAGGAAAATGCATCTAAAAGCACTTAAAATGTCAAATTTTCCTAGGGGAGGACCCCCAGACCCCCCGTTTGGGCTTCCCGCTTTCATTGTCTACCGCATCCGTCAAGCTACGTCCCCCCTTTCTGTCAACCTTGGATCCGTGCCTGGAACATGAGTAGTTTGAGATGGCTTCTTCCGTACTTACTAGGGCCAATAATGCTTCCGCTTCAGTCCTGTTGGAAAACAACCAAAGCAAAAACACTGTTAGGGCCCAGAGCGGCCTTGAAAGACAATGGGCCGTATTCTAGAACGTTCCTTAACATTAAGGTCCACCTTAAATCTATTGTTCTCGATGGTTTTACAATAGACTTAAGGTCGACCTTAACGTTAAGGAACGTTCTAGAATACGGGCCAAAATGTTAAATGTTTCTGAAAATGCGATGTCACTTACATCGTTAAAAATATAAATGTAAGCAAAAATTATCAAGGTTGTACTAGTCAATTATTTCACTAAGACGCATAACCCAGCAGAGTCCATAATCCATAAACAGCACTCATCCATGGCGCAGAATAATACCCCCTTATTACAGCACAATTAATAAATTCGAAAAAAGCGCAGCCATCCATTCTCATGCTCAACGGAGCTGTCAGTCTGAACGCGTTGGAGATTTTCAACATCTGCGCGTACACATTTCGGCAAAATGGGCGGTTATATCCCCAAATAACGACTTTCTAAAACAAAGAAGTTGTAAGTCATGATTTCGACTCTTCGTAATGTGATCTCGAGTTGTAGCAAAGAAAGACGTTGGGCGGCGCTGCAGTCGTTAAGGTCTCGGGCCACTTGTGCGTTTTGCGCTGCGTGATGCGTCAAATCTTTTGTTATTTTCCGCCGTTCTGCTTCCTAACAAAAGATTTGACGCATCACGCAGCGCAAAACGCACAAGTGGCCCGAGACCTTTAGGGTCTCGAGTCGTAGAGAAAGACGTTCTGCTGCAGTCGTCAGGATGATCTCGAGTCGTAACTAAGGAAGACGTTGGGCTGCGCTGCAGTCGTCAGGATGATCTCGAGTCGAGAAAGACGTTGGGCGGCGCTGCAGTCGTCAGGATGATCTCGAGTCGAGAAAGACGCTGGGCGGCGCTGCAGTCGTCAAGATGATCTCGAGTCGTACCTAAGGAAGACGTTGGGCGGCGCTGCAGTCGTCAGGATGATCTCGAGTCGCAGCTGAGAAAGACGTTGGGCGGCGCTGCAGTTGTCATGGTGAGAGGCCCTGATGTTTCCGCTGCGCCGTTCTCTAACAGCCAGTCCTGACTAGTTGCTAGTGTACAGTGGTAACTCGATAATTGAGCACGTATCAGAGTTAACAGTAAGAACAATTAGAGATATAGATAAAGGAGTAACCAATGGCTAAGTAGCCCTCATTGGTGAACGGCTACAGAGAGCATTGACGTGATTTGAATCGTAAACGGAGATTCAAAGATATGTCTTTCGATTGATCTTGGAAGTGACTGACGTTTCTCTAGTGACGTTGTACTGTACTGGGTTCCTGGACAGACATAAGGAAGGTTAAAGAAGGTTTCTCGCCGTAAGAGCCTTGATAGCAGAGTGGTTATCACGTCCGCTTAGCATGCGCCAGGTCCCGGGGTGAAATCCAGTCAGGGCCATATGGGATTTATCATTCCTGGCTCTTCAGTCCGTCACATGGGACGGTAAGCCGTGGCGCCTTCTACATGTGCCTTTGCAAGGGCAAGTAAGCTAAAAGACCCCATCCAAGTGAGGAACATATTGAGTAGCTTGAGATGGCGTCTTCCGTACGTACTAGGGCCAATAATAGGGAGGTTTCGAAATCAAACGATAAACGTAAACTTTAACGACAACTTTATTTTTGTACCGAAAATGCAATGCAAAATCTGGTTAATGTGTAGTATAAAAAATAACGTTGTCGTAAAGTTTTAGTTTATCGTTTGATTTCGAAACCTCCCCATAGCTATGGATTCGGCCCTGACGGAAACATCAAGTAAATACATGCGCAAATTTTTCAATTTGTCAAATCGGGGGAAAATTTTTTCCCGGTTTTGAGAAACATCGCCCGAAAATCATGCGCAAATTTTTCAGTTTGTCAAATTGGGGGAAAATTTTTTCCCGGTTTTGAGAAACATCGCCCGAAAAATCAGACAAAATGTCATGTCATGACAAGAAAATTTCTCAAAATGGAAGAAAATTTTCTCCCAATTTGAGAAATTGAAAAATTCCAAAATTTCCCACTATTTTCCACTTTTGTTTCTTACCCCCTTAGTCATGCGTAATTTTGTCAACAGGCATACTGGCCCAGGGGAAGTATTTGCTAGCCTTTATTCATATTACCATAAAGGAATCAACCATAAAGGTTTAACTGCGAACGATGAGCTTACTGAGGGATACACTTCCTGTGTTGCCACCAGATGTCTCTCNCGCCTGCTTCACGCCTATAGCAACAGGTAGTTGGCGTTTGACGTCGAAGACTTGGTTATTTGTTGGAAAGGTCTGTATCGGTCGCCGTGCATGCCAGATGTCAAAACAAAGATAGGGAGGTTTAGAAATCAAACGATAAACGTAAACGTTAACGACAACGTTATTTTCGTACCAAAAATGCAATATAAAATCTGGCTAATGTATAGTATATGAAAAATAACGTTGTCGTAAAGTTTACGTTTATCGTTTGATTTCTTAACCTCCCTATCTCCACATGTGACACTATACTTGTAGTTGTAACCATTCGACTAAATCGGTCAATACATACATACATTTCTGGTATCAAATGATCGAACAAACACATCGACATATGTGGCGTGCAATCGATATTCATGTCTTTATAAGAATTCCTGTAGGCCTACAGTAATCTACCCTGAGAGAAAGTTAACATGTGTGTTTGCCTCACGTTGCTGTTTTATGATGTTTAGTAGAACTAGGCCTGTGGCACTGAACTGCCAATCTCGTCAATGGCGAGGTTTCGCAAATCTGACGAAACGCGAAGTACGAAATACGAAATTGGACTTTATTTCCATGACGTAATGTATTTCAGGAGATGGTTGGTACCACAATCGCCTGCTGCAAGAGCGTCTTTTAGCGCATAACGTTAGACCGATGGAGTTTACGGTGTATATTAAACTTTGAAATTTATCTTTCGTTTCCACTTCGTAGATAGGAAAAGACGCACAGGCAGTAGGGACATGGTACCAACCATCTCCAGAAATGCATTAGGTCCTGGAAATGAGGTATGATGGAGAGACAAAAACATTTCACGGTAAATTAATATATCTATTTTCGACACATAACAAAATAATTACGGACGCAAAGTGACTAACGCCACAATCGGGCGGTAAAGTCTTAGGCCTACATGGCTTAGTACCACGAAAACCGGTCACACTATCATACATGTATCCCATTCTAAAAATAACCCGTGATGTCAACATAATGATCTAAAAATAGATCCACGACAATTTTTTTCGCAAAGATGGCAGCTAGAGCCGACGCCTTATAGCCCTAGCGGTGGCTTCCGGAACCAAAATGAGATGATGCATTTGGTGTAGTGTTATATCACCCATGGACAATGAATGGCCAGGACGTCATGTTGGAGAACTGGTGGGCCACCATCTTTGTTGGAAAGGTCTATAGATTGGCTTATACATGTACAACATGCTTCAAATTACCACGGCATACTGAAGATAATAGAGAGGTTGCGCAGATTTCCGACTCCAACTCCGGCTTCAACTACCAGAATGAATTGCAGTCCGCTGTAGACATCCTTGATAAAAACAATTTGATAGACGTTTGCAAATCGTAAAATGCCATAACTTTGTGGCAGAATAATTTCGACTCGTAAATCGGAAGTGAACGTAAATCGCAAATATTCTAGTCGTGTTTCAAGTCGTAACGACTAGGATTACGACTTCAGTATTCATTACTTATCCGCATTTCCGGTTTATAAGGCCAAATTTTTCTGCCTTCAATTTGTGATGTTTGACGAATTGACACTTCTATCAAATCGTTTTTATCAAGGATAGCGGACTGCAATTCATTCTCGTAGCTAAAGTCGGAGTCGGAAAGCTGCGCATTCTCTCTAATATCGAAGGATCGGTGAAGTCAATTCAGATTTCTTTATGCCATCGTTCTGAGGTCAACGTTGGCTGGTAATTGGAAGGTGCGAATGATAGAAAGCGATGAGATGCATCACGAACGTAAACATGACAAAAACATCTTACACCCCGAAATGCACGGTTTATAAACACCAGGTAGGAGTCTGTCATATACAATGTACTGTACCCCCAGTTATACCCGCCGGCCATGGAGGATTTCCTTTATGGCCTAGTGGTTGGATTGTTGGCCTCTTGAGCTGTAGGTTACAGCTAGACAAAATAAAAAATAATGCTCAGACGTATTGGGCACAACCTTTATATTAGGGAGGTTTCGCAAATCTGACGAAAAACGAAGTACGAAATTGGACTTCATTTCCATGACGTAATGTACAGTATTTCAGGAGATGGTTGGTACCACAAATATGAGCATTTGCCTCATTATGAGTATATTTACCTACACACAATGAGCAAATAGAATTTCATTATGCGTACCTTTCTACTCATCTCAGGGACAAACCTGTGAGTACCCCTAAAGTACTCATCCTGAGAAGGAAATTTCTTTCAGTGTGCAATGTTTCGTGGCTCTGCCGTTTGTATTAAAACCTTTGCCAAATTCGTCTGTGTTGTTCGTCGGTGTGCCCCTACTTAACGAACGCATTCGAATTGGGAATTGAACCCGTGGCCTGCAGTCAAAGGTCCTACCCTCTGACCTCTGCAGTACCCCGCGTGGCGACGAAAAACCTACCTTCTCCCCTTCTGAAGTCAGTACGCATCAGGAATTATCCATGATATACCTTTTCGTAGGAAATCCCAGATGGACCATACCCTGAGCTTCGACCTGCCATACGTCAGATTGAACACGGACAACATGTTGATACCAGCCCAGATTACCATAGAATATCGGAATCTTACACGGGTAAATATTCACCCTTGGAAAAATTTACATTCAGACCTTGTTTTTGCCGGCGGCGAAGCTCAGTTTGTTAGCATTCATCACAAGACGTGAGTTCGACATCCCGAAGTCCATGTTCTGTATAGTAGAACTTTGTTATCAGGACAATTTTGGACTGAAAAAATTATGGTTACAGAGGTAAAAACTAATGACCGATAGGCCCCTTTCGAAAGTCGGCCATTTCGGCGCTGAGGGTAAAAACAAATCGGAAAATGCATTAAGTTTTGCCAGAAATTGCAGAAATAACTGCCAGAAACGCTTGAAATTTGGCAGAAATGTGGTGATGGCCAAATCATTGAGAAGTGTGAGAAAAAAATTGGGCGTCATCGGTAAATTGTTCGAGAAATTGGTGATTTTCTACACCTGAACAATAGGTGGATTACCAGACACTTTAAACTTTCTATTGTTCAGTTGAAGGAAAACGCAGAAATCTTCAAAAATTGATCGATGGCACCCAATTTTTTTCACACACTTCTCAAGCGAGCGGCCACTTCAAAGCAGTATTTTGAAAAGATGAACTTCCCACTACAGCAGATGAAATTTTCATGAATCCTTTTACTGCCAAGGCCAAATAATTCGTCGCCAAAAACTAAAATATTTAAAAAGCTTGAAAAGCACCTAAAATCTTCAGATGGTATTCATTGGAAAGCTCTCAGTGAGCACTTCAACCTACGTGACATGGTAGGTTGTTTAATATTTTAAGATTTGGTAGGTTTATTTGTCTTAATGAAATTGCCTCTGGTAGTGAAAAAGTTAATGCATTTCATTCACAACCTTTTAGTGAACGTACGCTGCTTGTCAATTTCACGTAAAAAACAACGCCATGGATTTGGAAAACGGTAAGTGGTTCTTCACCGGAGATTTTCAATTTTCGCTTTGAAGTTTGGATGGCTGCTGTCACGGTTGTCAGGTACAGGATCTCGAAGAATCATTTTATCAAAATGGGATTTATTTTATTAAAATGGGATTGACGAGAGATGGTGTGATCAGCAGGAGGCGGATCGAAAAATCGAGAAATGCGCATTGTTTGATTAAACTTGGTGGAAGTGCTCATTGTTTTAATTACGCGCTGATACAAATTCGCATTGTTTATTTATAGATCCCAAATTGGTATTGCAACGGTATGAATGTTTTTGTCCCCAAATAAAGACGTTACAGAATAATAGGGAGGTTGAGAAATCAAACGATAAACATAAACTTTACGACAACGTTATTTTTCATACTACACATTAAAGCGAATCGAAAGCGAAAAAATTTGATTTAGAAATAGAATTTGAAAGGGGACGAATTTTCAGGAAAAAATGTAAACAAACTTCTCCAGAATGTCAACAAAGAAATTTTCGTGCATTTTGATTGGCTGAATTTTGTGTTTACAAACACCAGCCAAATGTAAACAAAATCCGCTATCGATTCGCTTTAACCAGATTTTATATTGCATTTTCGGTACAAAAATAACGTTGTCGTCAACGTTTACGTTTATCGTTTGATTTCTAAACCTCCGTAATGACGTTGTTATTCACGTTGCAATGTGATCTCGAGTAGTAGCTAAGAAAGATGGTAGGCGGCGCTGCAGTCGTCGGGATGATCTCGAGTCTTAAATAAGAAAGACGTTTGGCGGCGCTGCAGTCGCTAGAATGATCTCGAGACTAGAAAGACTTTGGGGAGGGGGCGCTGCAGTCGTCGGGATGATTACACAAAATTACTAGTATTCTGGCGAACCCAATTACACTGAATTTGTGTCACACAGGTTTTAGTGGAAATGCCAGACAGAGAGCTTTTCAATTCTATGTCCTTCCAATCTTTTTTTACATATTTTCATTTTTCAGTCAAATTGGCCGTGGAATTGAAAATGTTAAATAAGGGTTGCGAAGGAAAAAGTAGGTTACCGACTTCCGGAAAAGTCGGCCGCCTTATTTCTCGTGCTGTTTCAAAATTCCCCCCACGCCAACAAATATTGCCCCACAATGAGGATTTGATTGCTTTCTCAAAAGCATTTTGTTTCATTTCCTTTAGAGTTTCCTTTCTTCATGAATATGTATTACGACCGGAAATCGACCCGTCTCGCCTCCTTCCGGTGACTTGTGAAACTAATGGATTAGTGTAATAGATGACGATGTCGAATGTAAGGCACGTTTCTTGTTTTCGGGTCTTTGTTATTTATTTAGTCGTTGAGATTAAATAGTGAGGTTTCGCAAATCTGACGGAACACGAAGTACGAAATACGAAATTGGACTTCATTTCCATGACGTAATGTATTTCAGGAGATGGTTGGTACCACAAATATCGCCTGCTGGGAGAGTGTCTTTTAGCGTATGACGTCAGACCGATAGAGGTACGGTGTATTTTAAAGGAGTTAGATGCCGAAGTTGTAAACAAGCTGGTTTGTTTACAAATATGGTCGGCAAACTAGTTTTATTCCTTCGTGCAGGTGGCAGCACCCGTGATCGTTAAACTGGTTCCCGGTCCGATGCAACTCACTCACGATATTCACGTCAGTACATATCACCGACAATAGGTGGCAGCACCGCAGGTGTCCGTGGATAGAGAACCAGTGAGTGAGTGTTTACAACTTCGGCGTCTAACGCCTTTAAGCTTTGAAATTTATCTTCCGTTACTACTTCGTAAATTTCCACATCGTAGAAGTGGAAATTTAAAAATTCAAGATGCACCATAACTCTCTCGGTCTCACACGAAGTGCTAAAAGACGCGCTAGCAGAAGGAATATTTGTGGCACAACCATCTCCAGAAATATGTCCTGGAAATGAACTGTCGAATTTCATATTTCGTCAGTTCTGCGAAACCTCACTAATACTGATTTAGTCGTGGAAGGAAGTCATTTGCATAAACTATTTTTACGGAAATATCCGACGAATTCCGAAGTATTATGAACCAATCAGGGACCAGCAGATGTTGTTTACCAAGCAGCGCTTCTCGCACTTGCTTTGAATGGAAGACATTTCGTTGTTTTCGTCGTAAATGGTGTAATGAATACAAACATCCAGGCAGACCGCGATCCATCGTATACAACAATCGGATCTCGGAACAGAAATCTCTCATCACAACGTGAAACTTTATCCTTTGTTTTCACGTTCCAGTAGAAGAACATCTGGGGTCTTTCACTGGGGCTCGTGAGTTGTGTGCAAAACGTTGGGCAACATCTTGCGGTTTGTGTTGCATTGGACGACTATGTAGGGTGATACACTGGGTTAGTGATAAAATCCGGAATGAAACGAAACGAATTGAAATCATCGAAATGGGATCGCAAGGAATTTGAGAATTAACGTAAGCCTAATTACATGTAAGTGTCATTATGTTGCAGACGTATGCCTCCGCCTTGAGATTGACGTTTTTTTCGACATACCACACAAAATCAAATTGAATACTAGTAATTATTTTAAAATCAATCAGAATCATCATGTACGAAATTCCCTTCGGTGCTCCTCAAGTTTCCGCCAGTTTTTGTTCTGCGGTTTCTTCACTCATTCGTTTGGTGCATAAAGCAATGAGCGTCAATGTCGGAGCAGGTTCTACGTTAACCACTTAAATATCGGTATTACAAACAATAAGACAATAAAAAACGAAAATAAATTGATGCAAATCATGCCCATTTCGATGATTTCATTTCGTTTCGTTTCGTTCCGGGTTTTATCACTAACCGATACACTGCTTCGTATTCTATCATATTTTTCGCATCAGGGTCGAAGCCGAAGCATTATTGGCGGAAGAGGCCATCTCAAGCTATCATGTTCCTTACTTTGATGGGGTCTTTTACTTGCAAAGGTACAAGCTACGAGGTACCATTTAGTGTATTTTGTTTTCAATCAGGGCCCTGATAAGTATGGAAGAGGCCATCTCAAGCTACTTATGTTCCTCCTGTAGATGCGGTCTTTTACTTGCCCTTACAAAGGCACAGGGTACAAGGCGCCACGGCTGACTGTCCCATGCGACGTATTGAAGAGTCAGGGATGATTAATTCCATGGTCCAGGCCGGACTCGAACCCGGACCTGCCGCTTGCTAAAAGTGGACGAGACGAATGTTGGATGGAGGACGCCATCTCACGCTACTCATGTTCCTCACTTGGAGGCGTCTTTTACTTGCCCTTGCAAAGGCACAAGATACAAAGTACCACAGCTTATTGTCCCATGCAACAGCCGTGAAGAGCCAGGGATGATTAGTCCCATTTGGCCCAGGCTGGACCTGCCACATGCTAAGCGGACGTGATAACCACAAGCCCACCGAGAGGCGCCTAAATGACTTACTGTAGTATCAAATTCTGTGCCCTCCCTGGCTGGATTCGAACCTGGGACCTACCTCTTGCTAAGCGCACGTGATAGGCCATCGAGACTCTTAAATAATTTAGCGTGATTTAAAATGATCTTAAATGGCGTGATTTATAGACGTAGTACTTTTACCGGCAATACAAGGTTTATTTCATATACAGGATGGTAGGTCCGCAGCCAGGGATCGATAATCACCCGGCTGTACCACTTAGAGTAACCGTACCCCAGAAATCTTGGTAATCCTTTCGTAATCCCGCCAAATGTCACCGGACATTAGAGACGTCTGATGTATTAAAGTGCCACTGTATGTATGAGTCTGCCTCAGTATCCCTCACAACATGATAAGACTGGTGTCCTGTCCAACCCATACTTAGCCAGTGGTAACACATAGGCAAGACTAATACTATGTCGAAACCTTAGATGTCAAAAATGGCCGCCATCCTTTTCATCATAGTGTCCCTCACAACATGGTAAGACTGGTGTCCTGTCCAACCCATACTTAGCCAGTGGTAACACATAGGCAAGACTTATGTCGAAACCTTAGCTGTCAAAAATGACTGCCATCCTTGGTGACTCTTTCTCCCTCCCCACCTTGATAAGACTAGTGTCTTGTTCAAACCTATATATAGCCAGTGGTAACGCCGAGGCTGGACTGATACTACATCAAAAGAAAAATGGCCGCCATACTTTCATCACTTGAGAAGTTCAACGCGCTGTTATAGCGTGACTAACCCTTCATCAGGTAAGGTAACATGCTTCAACTCATTCTTTTGTGTGGCAACACTCTCAATGCCTTATACATGTAGGTACATTGTAACTTGGATAATTCAAATAGATAGAACAGTCTTGTCGAGCATGCATTGAAACGTCCGGATACTGATCATGATCAACCTCGCCACCATGAATTAGCGCTGTGGTATACGGTGTACATTATCGCGTCTGTAAACCTATAAACGAGGTTGCCTAAAGGTCAAAGGTTACGAGATAGAAAACCTAATGCGTACAGTGGCGCTTTAAGCATAGATTTCCAGTCAAAACACATCGATCTTCTGAACCTGATGTACAGCTTCGATACTGTACTATCATTATGATACGGTTAATTACGATATGGAACTAATTTGCTTTATATATACACTGGAAATAGCCTGGCACACCCGAGGAGAGGACAGCTCAGATTACAATTAAAAGTTTTAAGTAGCAGGCTTGTTGCTGATTTTAACCTTTCACTCTGCCAAGGTTTAGGCGACGGTTAAAGCAGGTTATCCATGTATGCCTACTTGCGTGGGCGTCGTCCTGTTACGGAGGGAGCAGCCGCTGTTTTGTATGCTTCTAGTGATGGATTAGATATTCACATTAGGAAAAATGGATGCGCCCCTCGGTAAACGGACTACGCACACGCGAATACGCACACGTGGATAACCTGCTTTATGCCCCATCACACTGAGCTAGTTCCCAGTACGTTCTTGAAATTTTTGCCGAACGTGCTCAAACTGTGTGCAAACGGAGTGGACGTACATGTAGTGTCAACTTTTTACAGTCCTTTTAGGAACTTCATGGACGGGAAGGGTGCTCCAGTACATCGAGGCATTATTTGGCCAAGGGTTACACGTTCTGGCCCGTTTTACGATTTTTTAGGACGAGGCAGGACGTTCTGAGAACTACTTCAGTGTGACAGGCCCTTAAGCGTCGATCATTGGCACACTGATTTTATCCGATTCAGGTCCGTAAAAAAGATCAACTTGATTTTTGCGTTGTCTATCCGGACGGATATGACAATGCAAAAGTCAATTTGATCGATTTTTTACGGACCTGAATCGGACAAAATCAGTGTGCCAATGAAACCCGCTTTAGGTGTTACAGAAAACCTGTCACATAGGTATTCATTGGAAAGTACTCAACGAGAGCTTTCCAAAGGAATATTTTTGTGACGTCGTTTCAGGCGCTTTTCAGGCTTTTTTCATTTTTCGACGAATTAAGCATGGAAGAGTTGAAGGACTAAACCTACATGTACATGTAATTTCAGTAAGTTGCACACACCTATTATAAGACATTTACCTACCTTAGAGATGGGACACTGTCCTCACACGTGTAGTGTACGTCCAACTTCCTAACACATGTAGTTACGTCCAACTTCCTAATTGGTTACATTGTACTTGCAAGAAATTGCCGATAGTCTCAATATTGTAAAACATGTAGGTATTGATACGTTGTGAGTCAGCTGTATCCTAACAATATCCTAACATGATAAATGTCAAGAGTAGAGGCGGGAGAGTGTCCTTAACCATGTTATCCAAAGTAGTTACTTAGCTAATTACAAGATATCTAAGTGTCTGACTTAAAGTAGTGAGCTGGTGCCGAAACACAATAATATGTAAGGTTCACTTACCAATTTTTGGTAACACCCTGTTCTCTAATCACTTGCAATAACTATATGATTTGTCCTAAATCATATGTCGGACAATATGACAGTATAAGTGAAGTCGTCTCCGAATTTCGCAAATTTTCGACTCCAACCGGGGTCTTCCTTAGGCACTTTCTAGTAGTCTGGGATCCCAGGAAATTCTTTCGACCCCAACCGGCATCTTCCTCAGGCACTTTCTAGTAGAGATCCCAGAAGTGTATGTGGGATCTCCTAGAAAGTGCCTGAGGAAGACCCTGGTTGGGGTCGAAAATTTGCGAAATTCAGAGACGTAGTTATTATACTGTCATTTTGTGTGTCGTTTTTTGTGTTCTATTTTGGACATAGGAGAATATGTGATGCCAAGTTATGTAATCACCTAATACATTTGTATTTCCAGAAATCGACAATTTTGTAATAAAGCGGCCCATACACGATCAATATTATTGCACAATATGAGGATCACAATGGGCAATATTATTGCCAATCTTTCTTCTACCATCATGCGAAAAGCACACGACCACCCATTTGGGCCCCATATTGTGCAATAATATTGCGCCGTGTATGGGCGGCTTAAAGGAGTAACATTGCTTCCTAAAGTGCACGTGTCTATCTAATCCATAAGAAGTACAGGACAGATGATTTTATAGTCAAATATATCAGCAAAAATTCGCGCAAGGTGAGCTTGTGAATTTTTTTATGTCAATTGCGTCACTCATAAAAGTACATTTCACTCCTTTTATTTGAAGCAGCTGAGATAATCCGGCGGAATTTGATCACGACTGTATCCAGCAAATCACCGGTAGTAATCTTCTCCTGGAATGTTCATTCATTCATCAACGGTGAAATCGACATGTATCTGATCACAGAGCCACGTGTTGATTTCATTCACCAGCGCCGCCTAGGAGAAATCACAGGAAGCAAAGAACTCGACCATTATGATGTCAGAGTGTTGGCCTGACTGCGTGCGGTCATGTGCGGCGGCGGGGGAGGGGGTGGGGCTCTGGCCAGGATGAAATCACTCACTGTATTGTATTAGATTTTTCCATCAGGGTTGAAGCCAAAAGAATTATTGGCCCTGGTAAGTATGGAGGAGGCCATCTCAAGCTACTCATGTTCCTCACTTGGATGGGGTCTTTTACTTGCCCTTGCAAAGGCACAAGGTACAAGGCACCACGGTTTACTGTCCCATGCCATTTTTCCATCAGGGCCACGCCAAAGCATCTTTGGCCCTGGTAAGTATGGAAGAGGTCATCTCAAGCTACTCTTGTTCCTCACTTGGATGGGGTCTTCTACTTGCCCCTGCAAATGTACAAGAGGTATAAGACACCATGGCTGTGTATGGCTTGTCAAAGCGGAATTTATTCAGGAAAGCGTATATCCATTCAAGAAGAAAAATTTATATTCAAGAAATCTGAAATTATATCTAAAATGTATAAATTTCCATTCAACGTTTTTAAAATTATTGCTCAGGAGGAAGTCTGAATTGACTTGGCCCAAATGCTCGCATTCGATACGCCGAATTGGGCCTATGCCCAATTGACGAATTTAGAACTGCCTGAAGTTTACTTTTAACATCACAACGCAGTGAAAATGGCTATGATTTGTATTAGTGTAGATCTCCTCCAAGTTAGTACCAAGATTTTAACATCCAATCATATCGGAAAGATGGCGTAAGCATAGCATGCCGTCTACATCATCCCAAGTTGCTTTCCGAAGATCGACGACAGAACTGCTGGCGCCAACACACAACGGAAGAAAGAACTGAAGCTCGCGAAGATCATCAAGGCTCACACACGACACAACCATCTGGACACGGTTCAAAAAATCTAAGCCTACACCAAAACCGCGTCGAGTCCACAAGCCCCTCCAACATTATCATATCAAAACAAGCGTCAGTGTGTGAAGACCTGGATTCGAAGGTATCAACAGCTTGCTGTGTGGTCAGCATGCCATATATGCACTGAGACTTTACAACTGCGGTTCAGGGGCTATTTTCATGAACTTCGCAACTTTGCGTGAATGCACGCAAATCTATTGTGAAGCTGCGTTTACCAGACATCCGGAATGCGGTATACGGGATGCGGAAGCGATATGTTCTATGCGAAAATGCGATGCAGGGTCGGACAGGGTTGTCAACTTGGGTTTGACAATAGGGTCTTTACCATTCAGGCGACGTTTTGTATCCCCTGTATCGGAGGCCAGCCTAAGGGGGGGGGGGGGGGTTACACGATTCAACATTTGTTGAAAGGTGTTGAACGTTGTTGAAAGCTGTTGAAGCGTCTAAACCCCCTTTCAACACGATCCTTCAACAGAGGTGTTGAAAGCAGTTGAAAGACCCATTGAAAGGCGTTGAAAGGGGGTTTAGACGCTTCAACAGCTTTCAACGACGTTCAACATCTTACAACATTTAACACCTTTCAACAAATGTTGAAGCGTGTAAACCCCTTTACGCGGTCAGTGGAACGTTATCATTGAATGACGTATATACATGTAGTTGTACATTGTCCAAGTAATCCGACAGCGAGGTTATCCGACATCGCGTCGATATATTTTTTTGCGTGTGTTCAGACACTACGGTTTGTAAGCGACCGTCAAAGCGAAGAATAAGCCAGTCATGTCAGTTTTTCATAATATTTTATCCGTCATGTCCGTATGGAGGGTATAAACTGAGATTAAAACGCTCTCTTGGAAAATCCAGGGTTTTTTTTAATGTCGAGACTTCAAATCCCTTTTCCTTTAAAAGTATTACATGTATCTGAGGTATCCAATAAAAAGCCCAAAGAAGACACACAAAATGATATAATACGAAGTATCTGACGAGGGCAAACGCCGACTTAGGGTATTAGCTACTCAACATGACCGTGTATAGACAGAGGATAGTGTTTTGTCTCTAAGGCAGTCAGACTTTATCTCTTGATCCAATTCTAAGGTGCACATGTTTTTCACACTGCCCAGGATTTAATTTGTAAATGGCAGATGTTCAGACGTCGCTTCTAGGACAAGTTTTAGTTCGATTGTGAAGCTGACTGTCGAAAGAAAGGCGGACGTATTGTAGAACCGCAGGTGTGACAGGAATCAACGTCCTATGAATGCAAATCCACCTAACAATAGCCCGCTATTGTAAGGTTATTATTAAATTATTATTATTATTATTATTATTAAAAAACCCACTTCTCTAGCGCTTTACATAAAATATTTCAAAGCGCTTTACAAAGTAAGACACGTAGCATGATTAAAAACATAAAATTCTTCTAGGCCTAATACAAATATTTCATAAAAAGATGAGTTTTTAAATTGGTTCTAAAAGAATTATAGGAATCAATGGCACGAAGGGACTGGGGTAAACTATTCCAGATCTGAGGACCAGCCACAGACCATGGTTTTGACTGTTTTGACTGCCGGACCTCAGAGCACGTGTTGGAGCATAAGGAACGATGGCATCTTGTAGATATATTGGAGCTGCTTGGTGCAGGCACTGGTACACTCGAATAGTCATGGTCTCTAATCCCTCGCTGAACGATAAGACCGGACTTTCATTCCCTTGATCCCTGTCTCACCTGTACTCTGACATCCAACGAAGAAGCTTTGAAAGCCTCGTTGTTATCACGTCCGCTTAGCACGCGGCAAGTCCCGAGTTCGAACCCCAGTATAACGTTGTTCAGTGTGGCCCGTGTGCCAGTGTGAATAGATTAGTTTGACGGAATAAGGCGCTGTTTGACAATGAGCAACACACAGAGAAACAGTGAGTCTGTTTCCAAGTGTGTTCCGAACAACGGGAATCACACAGAAAAATGGCCACAATGGAAAACATTACACCGGACCAGATGGGATGAATCATCGCCGACTCTTCGTGACAGTCCATCGCATAGGACAGTAAGCCGTGGTGCCTTGTACCCTGTGCCTTTGCAAGGGCAAGTAAAAGACCCCATACAAGTGAGGAACATGGGTAGCATGAGATGGCCTCTTCCATACTTACCAGGGCGCGGCCAACAATGCTTTAACAAAACAAGGCCACCACAACACACAACCATCTTGATTCTTCTACAGAAAAAGAGGTTTTGTTGTGCAGCGATTTAACGATTTTCCATTTTATGTTAAAATTGTATTACATGTACAAATAAAACAAATGAATTACTCTTTCTACAACAACGTCACTCATTTTATTTTTCACAACTCGTGACCCATGAGATATATCGATATTAGAAAACACGCCCTTTGTAAAAATTGTGTCTGTGAAATCTGAAATGTCGGACCTCGCCCATTAATTATGATTAATAACACTCATATTATAAAGTAATCGTTTGTTTACTCCTTTATGATGAACCTATTTGCAATGGATCGCATTTTTATTGTCGTTTTCGTTTATCGAAATGGCTATAAATGCATTATTTGTGGATTTTAGAAGCTTTTGGTAAAACCCAGCAGCAAACCAGCGATAAAGTAAATCTCGTAACTGAAATTTTTTTGTAATTTTCAGATTTTTAGTGATAGCAGTTGTTCAATATTTTCTTCCGTGTAAAGCTGATAAATGACTGGCCAATAGAAATCCTTGAAAAAGGGGTATAAGCAAAACTCGTCAGGAATGGCAGAAACTCAGATACATGAAAACCTCTGCAGTGTATGGGATTTGCGAATCCTCATTATTATCGCCTGCTGTGCTGCTTGCACAAAATTATTGCCTCTTTTATTAAAGCGCCAGTGTGTGAATAAGGGTTCCGGTCTCGTGGCGGCCACCTAACCTCTGACCTTTCAGGGAACACGACTGTTCAAATCTATCTATTTGAATAATCAGTCATACCAGGAAGGCATTGAGACTGTTGCCACACATAAAAGAATGAGTTGACGCATGATGCCTTACTTGATGAAGGGTTAGTCACGCTGTGACCGCGCGTTGAACTTCTCAAGTGATGAAAAGATGGCGACCATTTTTGTCAGCTAAGGTTTCGACATAGTACCAGTCTGACCTAGGTGTTACAACTGGCTTTGTATGGGTTAGACAGGACACCAGTCTTTGGTTGGTTGGTTGGTTCAGGCAGGAACGATGGATCCGTATCCGACTCCGCCACTTTGCCCTTCCTCTAGCCTCTGCCGGGTCCAGAGAAGGTAGGTCTCTGTCCCCCCGGTTCGGTAGAGGGCACTATCTCCCCACCCTCCGGTAAAGCGTATCGCATATTTGGTCCTGATGCTCCCGCCAGGGGAGGGCCGGCACTGAAGCATACCTCATGCATACAAGGGCTTTTCAACTAACTATTGACTTCAGCTGGAAATAACGCAAACGATATCTGAGATCAATAGGCCTCACTTTTTTTATTCGCGGATATAACTGCCCATACACAGGCACGCAAAACAAATTGATACACATTGAAAAAAGCGAGTCAGATCGTTTTTCGGAGCGCCAAACATACATGACATGATGCGACTCATAGCGATAATATTTCATAACGGATTTCCTAAATCGTCACCTAGGGACGAGGTTATTGTACAACTTTCAACGCCCACACGCGTATATCACCCCTGGTAACGAGATCGACCGCGAGAGTACGGCTAATCGACGCTCAGACGAACACGAGAGCTTAAACGTGCGATATCTACGCGTTGAGAACTTAGTGACTGGGTCACACGGGGACTACAGGGTGCTAAACAGCCAGGATTCAGTGTCGGGATTCAGTGATACAGGATAGCAGGAGTCACTAAAAAGCGTCAAAAAATGTGGAATACCTTATTTTTCGTTTGTCTCATATCGTTGTGTTTGTACATAGAAGGTAAGTAATTTTGAAATTCTTTTTATTATCATCAAAATGTGTATCAAAAAATTTAAATGTTTGTTGTTCTGATACATGCATTTTTAAACCCTTTAACACCCAATACCAATTTCATCAAAACTATTATACCTGCAATCTTTCCGCAACCTCGTGACGTAGATATTCATTGGAAAGTGCTCATTTAGAGCTTTCCAATGAATACCTATGTGACGAGTTTCGGATGCCATTTAAGCTTTTCTCGCATCTTGGTTTTCAACAAAATTGTTCTTGGTAGTGAGGGGGTTAAAGTTATTTTTTTGTGAGAAAGTTTGAATGTTTCTTATTCTGATACATGCATTTTTAAAACCATTTCACAGCCAATACCAATTTCATCAAAACTGTTAAACCGGAAATCTCTCTGAAAGTTCATGACATAGGTATTCATTAGAAAGTGCTCATTTAGAGCTTTCCAATAAATACCTATGCGACGGGTTTCAGCTGCCATTATTTAAGCTTTTTTCATATTTCTGAAACCTTGTAACAATTTTATTCATTGGAAAGGGGTCATTTATAGCTTTCCAACGAATATCTACGGTATGTGACGGGTTTTAGGTGCATTTAAATTTTTCTCATATCTTGGTTTTCAACAAACTTGTTCTTGGTTGTGACCGGGTTAAGGTTTTTGTAAGAAAGTCACAAGAAATGTCGGACACCCATTCATTGAGAAATCGCTTGTTTGCTTCGTTTTTTGTTTGTACATCTTTTTCAGGATTTGTCGAACGTGTATAAAAAGTCGCAGTAAATGTACGAAATGACAAATTTTTAAAGAACTTACTTTTATTGTACAGTTACTAGGGCTACAGTCTTTTACATTTTTGCAACTGGTAGAGTAAGTCACAACAAACGTATATACAATATTTCTTTATGATTTGGTAATTACATGTACAAAGAAATTAAGTGAGTGTAGACGTACCTGCATCGAATACAGCGAAATTTGGTTAAATCACCGTACTACACGACGTAAAACGCTTGTCTCTATTTAAAGATAATTTATTACGGGTATTTTCGCGGGTCACAAAAATCTTTTTTTTACATTTTTTAGAGTCTTTCTTTGTCTTATAGTTGGTGGCATGCCCCTCTAGAAATTCTTTTGATACCGAAAGTATTCAATTTGGTGGGATGGCATGTCCCAAAATCCAAAATAACATAATGTAAACATTCATGTTTATAAACATTGAATGTAAACAATGAAGTCATGATACATTACCTTTTATGATTGACAACGAATCCGTCAAACCAAACTAACGGTTGGAGACAGCACCAAACCGGCTTGGTGTTCATTCACTGTTTATGGAACATGTTCAATGAGTATAAAAGGTTGAAACGACTTGGCTTTTATCTGTACGTATAAATCCTATGAGAAAAAAAGAATTCAGATTTGCAAAAAGAGTTTGACAAAAAGAGTTTGGCAAAAAGAGTTCAGATTTGCTACACTGTTAGAAACTATTGTAATAATTTTGCAGAAAGTGCCTGCAGCAAAGTCCCCAGAACTTTCTGTAAATTTAAATACATAATGCTATTATTTATGTCTTCCTGTTTTGGTTCGACTCAATTTGAATTTCCATAGAAGCTTTCTGAGAGCAGTATGAAAATATAATTTGGTCAGCCTCCAGTCAAGTCTCTGTTAACATTTATTTACGTCTGTAATTTTACAGATCCAGTCCTGGGGACTCTGCTGCAGGAATTTTCTGTAAAATCCTCTGTTATTTCTAACAGTGTACACATTGTTATGTGACCATTAAGACACCAAAATATTTCGGTAAATGCCTCGTTTTTTACAGCGATGTTTCCTCCTGCAAATTTTAATGAAAAAGAACGCAAGCCGAAATATTCAGGAGAAGTAATGACAATATGAAAATTGTCCTACCCAAAGCATATTTTTCAATGAGGAAAAAAGGATGAAACAACTTGGCTTTATCTGCACATGTATAAATTCCATGATAATATAGTAGTTGATATTTGGCAAAAAGATTTCAAAATTTCCACACATTGTTATTGTCAATGTGACCATCAAGTCAAGACTGCAAAATATTGTTAAATGTCACATTGTTTTGACTGGTTTTTCTTTCAGTACATTTTGATATAAAAAACGCAAAATATTCAGAGAAACATGACAAGTACTCAAAACTATTTCGTACTAAATACTTCTGTTTTTCACCATTTTGACAGCAATATGATATGTTTTCCCAGCGTTGATATTACATGTGATCAATTTACTGATTAGAACTGGTTTTGACGACAGAAAATGCGAAAGTCTAGTTCAGATTTTTCAGTAGAGGGGGCGTAGTCTATATCTGCGCATCGAAATACACAATTTTTGCCGTTATTCCAGCATGTTAGTCACGACTTTGAATCCTTGGCGTAGTGAGTGGAATTATTACTGGCGATGTACAGTCTTTGACATAAATTTATCTCCACCTGATACCTTAAATAGTTCACATAATACTGGGCCAATTTTAACACGGTTTGTTCCACAGGAAGGTATATCTTGTTGGTCATATTTCTGCATCGAAATTTTGGAAATTTGAAAATATCGTAATTATGTGACAGATCATCAGAAAAAATCGACCGTTTTATTATGTGATATTTTTGTGGCGATTTTGATAGAGTGGGATTTTCTAAGAATGTTGGGCTTTGTTTCATCAGAATATGTTGAGTGGTTGCTGAGAGAGATTATCGAAAGTTTGATGCAGGAATATGACCAACAAGATAAATTTTCATGTGGAACAAACCGTGTTAAAATTGGCCCAGTAGTATTTGAAATATTCAAGGAATCAGGCGGAGATAAACTTATGTCAAAGACTGTACACTTGCTCGAAGATCAAACGAGTCGTATTAATCCGATCGGATTAAAGATTGAAGCAATTTGAATGTACACGAACTTGACGTGAACCCGTCCTTGTCATATATTTCGTATGAAATTTTCGGGGGCTTTCGTCTCCGCTCTCAAAGCTTGTTGAGAAATAAGGCTAAAGAGGCCGCCTCGCCTTAAGAACTCCGACTCTAGTATGGATGTAACACTTTTTATTCATGGGTTGTAGAAATTTCAAAACGCGTAAGCAGTTTTTTTACTTTTGAAGCTTATTAAAAGTTGTGTATTATGTAAAGAAATAGGCCCTAATTAATAGGATGTTTGTATTAAATACTTTCATTGATCATAAGTGTTACATCTTTATACAACATCCAGGTTTAAAGAGGAACGTTTTTAAGGGACACAGCCTCTTTAACACCACGTAACACGGCTGATAATCGATTCGAAAAGTCGTAAATTGTTGCCGAAGAATCACTTTCACTTCTGTAGATTACGTATTATCTTAAACATATTTCAGTTTATTAATACACTTCCAAAATACACTTACATAAATGTTAACAAGAGGATTTGGCAGAAGGCTAAAGGCCTATAAACGTATTACCTTAAACAGGTTGTCACGCCTTACGAGCTGTAATTTTAAACGTCCCTTTAAAAACATGGATGTTGTATGAAGATGTAACACTTTTGACCAAAGAAAGTTTTGATAAACAACCAGTCCGAACACTGCCTCCTGTTGCTCATTTGCAGAACTGACGGCCGCAACAAGAGTCAGATGAAGCATATCGCGGGGGGTCTATTTTGATTGGTCCGTCCACCCCAGGTCGTGTTTTGAATACATTTAGTGCACGGCAATCGTATCACTTGACAACGCTGCTTTCAGGCATTTTACTTGCTGTTTCAACCAGCTACACTCGCAATCACGCTCTCTGTTCACTCTTAGCCAGACAAACATTAAGAAAACCGCAATTTGTTATCAAAATCACGAAAAATATTCCTCTCGAATAGCCGAATCGGCGAATGCACAGCATCGCCATCTTTACAGTTTGAGGTCACGTGATACGGGAACCACCAATCCGTGATCTGATCATGCTGATGACGTAGAACCAAAATCTGGTTCTTCGGTTACTCATCATCTGACTCTGTATTAGCGTCCAGCAGATTCTAAAAATAGCAATACGAGTCAGACGTTCGGACTAATAAACAACATCCCGTTAATCAGGGCCTATTCCTTTACATATACAACTTTTAATAAGCTTGATGAAGAAGTGTGTAAAAAGTAAAAGAAAAATTATTTATCTGATTTGAAACTCCTGCAACCCATGAATAAAATATGTTGCATCCATATTGGACTCCGAGTTCGTAGGCGAGATAACCGCTTTAGTAAGTACATGTACATGTAATTCGCTGATGATAATGCGTTAAGGGGGCTACACTAGGTTGCACCAGGTTGCAAGTTGCTGCAAGCGGAAATTATATCAAAAGGAATCGAAAGAATGAGAGATGTCGTCACTTGCACATTAATTAGAACATAAAAAACGACAAATAGCGGCAAATTACTCATTTAGATGCAAGTCAATTAATAAGGCAGACCACCCACGTCACCCGATACTGTAGATAAGGAAGGGTAAAGGTTGGGAACTATAAATTGAGCAACTTGTGCAACCAGACTTTAGACAATTGAACTTAGTTCCTTTTTCTGAATTTTTCAGTCAACAATTACAAAATAAACATTGCCCGCCTTTATCTCCTACAAAGCCTTCTTTATCAAGATCTATTTTCAGACAACATGGGGTAAAAGGTTCGAACTTCCTGTGACATAAACACATTTGTCAACAAAGCAAGATAAATCCCATAACATGTAAAATGAAAACCACACATATGGGCGGTTATAACCGCAAAAATAGACGTTACAATAACGTCTTTATTTGCGGTTACAACCGCCCATACATACATTTCTTGATCATAATTCGTAATGCTGAAGCGCCCCATACACGATGACGATTTTATTCCATTTTAATTCTCGGTTCTTTTTGGGACACATTGCAAACATGGCTATCAATTCTATAGATCATTGTCCCACCAATTGTGAGTAGAGAGAAACATCTAGTGCCTTTCACCTTGGAGCAAAAAATGTAACCAATATTGAATGCAAATGGTTTTGTTTGCGAACAGGTTTGAACTTGAAGAGGTGTACGTATTTACCAATAGCGGATAAAGTTTCCTTCGTTTTAGGGCGGAAATATCTGATATTTTTACAGAAATTTTGTTGACGTAAACAAACAAATAAAGGAACTTAAATCGAATTGGGTGCTAGCCAAAGTGCTTGAATACGCGACCGATAGTCGCCATCTTGGATACATTAGTGCCGACTATGGAATACTTTCCATAAAAATGCATTTTAATAGGAACAGACAGCCGCTTATTGCCAAAAGATGGCGGCAAAGTTTCAGCGGACTAAATACAACAGAAAATTCTCTTGATTGGTGCTCAATCAACCATGAATGAGTCCGCTAGGCATTTAATTGGGCCACAGTGACCTCTATTGGTCAACTGAGTGATAGATCCTATTGTGCGACTGCCGTGGCTTCCTTTTCTTGGTTACCCTTTAGCACACGGTCAACTGCAGATTTAATCTAATCTACTAAAATACAGAAATTTAGAATTTGAAATGTGGTGAATTTTTTTGCGGGCCGCGAATTTATTTCGTTGTATTACCTTTTACTGGGATGCAACCAACTCCCTTTAATACGAAATGAAATCCGATGCAGGCGTGGCTTTAAGGCAATAATCTATTATTCATTTAACCGCGGGGTGAAATTTTTGCCCATCTGCTTGTATGGTGTTGCTTTCAATGCGATTTGTTTGTTTATCTTTTGAAATAGTATTACAAAATCTAAACGGAGGTTCAGTGTCGTTCCAAAAGATCAGATTTTCAAAAATTGTATCACTATAGCTAGATCCACATTGTCAACTTTTCTGAAAAACTGAATAAATTTTCTGGGTTTGCAGGAATAGATTACATGTCTATGGGCGGTTGTATCCGCTAAAAAGGAGGTTACGAAATGTCAATGGGGGGACCGGCGGAACTTAATGAAATCTAACGCAGGCGTGGTTTTAAGGCTAACCTATTATTCATTTAACCGCGGGGTGAAATTTTTGCCCATCTGCTTGTATGGTGTTGCTTTCCGATGCGATTTGTTTGTTTACCTTTTGAAATAGTATTCAAAATGTAAACGAAGGTTCAATGTCGCTACAAAAGTTTAGATTTTCAAAGATTGTATCGCTATAACTAGATCCACATTGTCAACTTTTCTGAAAAACTGATCAAATTTTCTGGGTATGTAGGAATGGATTACATGGGCGGTTATATCCGCAAAAAAGGATGTTACAAAATGTCAATGGGGAACCGGCGGAACTAAGGTCATGACGTGGCGCTGCGAGCGATGTGCCCCGAAGTGTCTTCATTCTAACATTATTTCCATTTATTTCTGGCGTGAAAATAACCCGCTTGTGTTGGTCGCCTGAAGGTAAACCTAAAGCATGGCGCACACGGGCGATTTTTCGAGCGATTTTCTAGGCGATCGACCTTGCGACCACAGCAGCGACTGAACATATTTTTAGTTTTTTTAGTTTTTTTACTCATTTGCGACAAATGCTTCACTGGGAGATCAGTGATGTCGTGGATGACATCACTGATCGACCTCAAAGGTAATTATCGCATGCGACGTAGTAGTCGCATCTGTAGTCGCCCCCATTTTAGTCGCTCGTGTGCGCCGTGCTTTACATCGCCGTGTAGCAGATGAAATTTCTTTAATCTCATTGCTTTTTTCCTTAAAATGAAAAGATAGGTTGGATTCCTATAGAAAAATGCACAGGTCAATTTTTCGTGACACAACGTCAACACTTAAAATGACGTAAATGACGTCGCTGCGGGCACGCCACTCTTGATCAAAGAAAGTGTTTGATAAACAACATCCCGTTGATTAGCGCCTGTATACTCCTTTAAATATACAACTTTAAATAAGCTTGAAGAAGTATGTAAAAAGTAAAAACTATTTAAATGTATGTTTGAAAACCCCTACAACCCTCTTTAACTTAAAAAAGCCTTGGAAAATGGAGTGTTCTATGGGCGGTTATTTGTTCGTATATTATACGTTATCACACGTTGATTTTTTGCACAAATAACCACCCGTAGAGTTCGGTCTGATCGATATCAGCGCCACATAGCGGATAAATTTCGCAGCTTTCTAATGCATTACATGTATTTAGTTTATAATATTGCAAAAAGATCGTGAACGCGAAAAAAGCTTTGATCAGAATCAATATAAGCGGCATTTAAAGGATCTGCATCTGAAAATGTTTGATTTGGCATTCCTAATATTCAACAAACGGTACTTTTTTCAGAAATACATATATTTTTTTTCATATAAATATACAAGTATCAGCTGTTTACACTTCTGTTGCTGTGAAAGGAAGTATTATATGCGTGATATCAAACGGAGATAATTTGACCTTGAACATTTTGGAAAAAATTACAATCCAGGGATAAAATGTTCACAAAGTTTGCAGGAAAGTTTTGCTGTGAAAGAAATTATTATATGTGTGACATATATTTTTTGAAATATATATTTTTCTCTCATAAATATACAAGTATCAGCTGTTTACAGTTCTGTTGTTGTGAAAGCAATTATTATATGCGTGATATCAAACGGAGATAATTTGACCTTGAAAATTTTGGGGAAAATTTACAACCCAGGGATAAAATGTTGTCAAGTATGTTTTTAGTTGCAGGAATTTTTTGAAAGAAATTATTATATGTGTGATATCAAGCGGATATAATTTAAACTTAAAAAGTTTGGGAAAATTTACAATCCAGGGATAAAATGTTGACAAGTATGTTTTTTTGTTGCAAGATTTTTTTTGCTGTGAAAGAAATTATTATATGTGTGATATCAAGTGTATTTGATCTGAACTTCAAAATGTTGTGAAAATTTACGACCCAGGGAGCAAATGTTGATAAGTATGTTTTTTTTCGATGGAGGAAATGTTACCATTATCGTTTGCAAACAAAAATTGGTACAAAATTTGTTAAGATTGATGTCCGGGGCTGCTGATTATCGAATCCGTTTATTTATTAGCTCGGGGATTGTTGGCAGATTGCCAGGGTATTTTAATCGGAAATTGAAAAGCATGAATCTCTCGATTTAGTTTACTTACAAGTATTATAAGGATTTAACAAATCTACCCATCCAGGAACCAAATATTGTGTAACCTCCCTTAGCGGACGCATCGAATTTTTATCCTTTTTGACTTCAAAATATGGCGGCCAGTCGGCCATCTTGAAAATGGGACTTTAGCCAATAAAATGAAGAAGAGCAGCTAGAATGTTGTAACTTGGTACGAATATATGTATATGTAGATACCCTCTATATGTTTGCATAATTTTAGCTCTGATGCACTTCAAATATGGCCGCCAGTCGTCCATCTTGAAACATGTACTTGGCTCATATATTATGAAAACAGTACCACAAAGAAAGTTCTAACCTGGTATGCTGCTTCCCTGGAACATATTGACTTGACACTTGTTGTTCGTTCGTCTGGTTCATTCACCCAGGTGAGCACATGGTCCGTGGACCATTTCATTTTCTTTTAACTTTGGCCTCCAAATTCAATATCAAATTAGAACACACTTTGTAAACCGGAGGGTGTTCGTAATAGAGGGGTGTTACGGGTATAGCAGATTGTGAATTGTTTTCTGTTATTCAACAATGCTATAAACATGTTTGAAAATAGACCCCGGGGGGAGGGGGGGGGGGCATCATAACTTGATCATGCAATAGTTCAGGGACATGATATTCTACGAATGCAAACACGGCTTTTTGAAATGAAGGCCGTTTGTGAACAGATTCATTTTAGATATTACAAAGGAATCAAACAAAGGTTTAACTGCGAACAATGAAGTAACTGAGGGATACACTTCATGTGTTGCCACCAGATGTCTCTCACTGCCTGAATTTTGGCTTTATGTGATAGGCACGGGCTTCAACTTTTTTTATGGTAGTGGGGTACATGAATCTGTCAACTTGATGCCTTGAATTCCATTTCTGTGGATAACAGAGCTATTTTCAGCACAAATTAGTGTTCCATGTGGAAATGTACGTTAGCCTATTCAAATGTACACAGATGACCCTGCGCTCTCATCGTTCGTGGGGTCCTCATTAATTCAGTCCTTTTGTATCATAAGATCAACTAGAAGTCTGAATTCAACAAAATTTGCACTAAACATGCAGAAGGGTCTTGCCTATCATATGGAAGAGTCAGAATGCAAATCTGTTGAGGTTTAAAGGGATACTGTCCACATTTATAAAATGCTAAATTTGTAAGCAGAACCTTTCTGTTTGAAGCTTAATGAAGGGGGATTGAATCCCCCCTTCATTAAGCTTATTAAGAGTTGTATATCTAAAGGAATAGGCCTGAATTAATAGGATGTTGTTTACCAAACACTTTCTTTGATCAAAAGTATCACATCTTTATACAACATCCGAGTTTTTAGAGTGACGATTAAAATTCCAGTTCATAAGGCGAAAGAGCCTGTTTAGTGAAGTGTTCACACACGTGTGAAGTTACTGTATACTGATGTTACTGATGTAGAATTATCTACTGTTAGATGTACAATTAGGCCTAGATAACTCCTTCACATTCAAATTCTCAGTCATTAGCTTAGTATACGGAACAACAGACTACAATATTATTTATTCATGGATGATGAAACTGCAAACAAGTCGAGCGATTATTTTTTCAATAGTTGCATAAACCGTAATTAATAATTCATGATTATTGTTATTTGCGTATCATTGCTAATGTTTTTATGATTAAAAATTATTGGCCAGAATACCGATAGCAAACGTTTGTTTCCAGCTCTGGAAAAAAAGTTAGACTCGCTCTTTTCCACTTAAAATAAATCCCACAAACTCTCCAATCATTCTGTACACATGTACAGGGTGCTTCAACGTCATGGGCATCATTGTCCCCTACATTTGCGGCGTCATTATCATATGCAAATGAGGGGTCAAAGTTCAGCCTATGCCAGCACCAATCCCAATCCTCATAAGGCAACCTAAAAAAATGTTTTTCATACATTTTTCCAAACGGAGGGGCGGGGAGGATTTTTTACTTTTAATTTTTTATTTTCAAATTTGGCATCGATTTTATGACAAGACCTAGGCTTATAGTCACCATAGCCCAAACCTAAGTTATGACAAGACCACGTTGTTTTTGTTGTACCTGTGTGGTGCAAAATGACACGATTCCAAAACACGCCAGACGACGATTAGTGATGTTGTTGAACGCTAGGTGGCGAACGTAAGTCTATGGGCGCTGCAGAGAGGCTTTACGAAAACAAAAAGCAAAAAAATCGAGGGCGGGAGCTTTTTGGCAGGCGGGCGGGGATGAAAAACATAGGTAGGCCTAGTAGGCCTAAAGCAAGCTGAAGCATTCCTATACTCATTGCACAGTTGCTCCTGCACTCATGAACTTTCATGTACTTTTCAGAAATGTTACTGATCAATTATTAGTAGATACAGGCAAAATTACCGAAAAACATCATTTCATTGTCAAGCTTGGCGCGGCCCACGCTGTGAACTTAACACGACAACGAACCGAAATACCAATCAGTCAAAACAAATTTCACATGATCCGACATCAACTTTCTTCCAGAACAAACTGCATAAAAATATAACTAATGATTTGGTTAACGATCTGTGTAAGCCTACCTGTTGCTATTTCCGGACATGAATACGCGGTTTCGATTACCGGATGGGAGTCAACGATGTCATCGAACTCATTAAAAACTAATGATCATTTGTTTTAAAGATCACTGAGGATTTAATTGAAATGCCACTTGATTGACTGGTTCACTTAATTGGCTGCGCTAATTGATTGCCTGGTTCAACTTGATTGACAGCTTGAGCCTAGTGTGCACTCTCAACCATTCAGGTGTATAAAATAGATGTTTGATTCAGACGTTAAATCATCTCCTCCCAGCTTTATGCAGACAGTGTCTTCCAGTGAATTTTTTGCCCACCCCCGGATATGAATTGAGGAAAAAATGAAGAAATATTCTTCAGATGGTTCACAGGAACAACATTTCTTCAAATATTTAAAGAAAATTCCCCATCCACTAAGTACCAATGATGATGAAGGTGCAAGTTTAGTAGAAGTATGCAGCTGCGATTTTTGGGGCCACCCTGTATTGCAGAATTACTAGTATAGGCTATTTCAATCGTTACCGTTATAGATGTCCATCAATCTGAAGAGGTCGCCACCATCGTTTTTCAGATAAGACCTCTGAAAAGGGCAGGAACCCAGCACAAGATTCTTGTGCTCATCGATTTTACAAATTATTTGATAAAATAATCATACCAAAAATTAGAATTTGTTCCAGTATTTGCAAAAAATACTACTATTTTAACATTCCGTCGGGTATTCAATGTTTTATTAAGGAACAAAGTACAAACTCTTTCGAATCCCTACGCACTTGCTCATGCAACGGTCCGAAATTCATCCGCCTTGAACATTGCATTTGCGCTGTGCAAAAGTAGTACAGGTGTGAAGGAAAGAATGTCCTAGGAAAAACTGTCCGGGGAACAAAATGTCCTATTGTTACATTCTAATCTCTGACAATTGGTTTCTATACGCATGCCGCTTATTCCGTCATTCAACAACAGAAGTGGACACTTTTTACAGGGTGACACTTTTTACTGCTGCACCGGTCTAGCCATTTCCAGAGTTATGTGGGATTGAACTCTGGGTACGAGATTGGATGTATCAGTTCCCTGTTTCATCGACATCTGGAGCCGACAAGCCTTTATCGATGACTACATCGTACACTCACAATAAGACCGGATTTCACGGGTTCATTACGACCCCAGCAAATGTAATAATAAACGTAATACATATATTTAATGCTATGTTTTGAATCCCGGAGGATGGACCATCTCGGCTGACACCGAAAGGGTGGAGAAATATCTATGTCCAATAAATGCCACAGACAGAGGATTATCTGAAAAAGGATTAACTTGTATGGTCTCAATCTCGATCCCTTGTTTTCGATGACCATGGTGTCTTGTTACCCGTGTCAACAGCCTAGTTTAGCGGCAGATCAAAGCAAGTGATAATGCACCTGCAGTACCTTTTTTACCTACTTGAGGACAACAAGTTCATGACAAGCACGTTGTGGACATGGAATGAACGAAGTGGTTAATCTCAGTTTGTGTTGAGTGCTTATATGGCCTGGTGATACATAAAAAGTCTGAAAGCGACAAATTGTAAAGCCTAGCGTACATCACACTTGCGAGTGGAGACAACCAGTCGCCACTGAGGTACTGGCGACTGGGTACACTCGGCCCCAGTGTGTATCCGACGTCCCGGTCTCCTACACACTGGCACATTTGGGGCTCAAAAGCCGGTAACACCACTAGATGGCACCCCACTGGGCTCTAGCCAATCACCACGCTTTCTCACGCATAATTCCCGCGGGAAATGACTTCCAGGAAAAACCCAACCTCGTCCCCAGGGGTATAGTTCGCTCAGACAACCTTGGACCACTCGCCATATTGTCAGAAAGCGAACGAGGTTGGGAAAACCCAAGGACCCGTGCTGCCACCACGCGGTCTTCACGACTGTTAATCTCTAAAAGAGCCAGACGCGGAGTGTGATTTACCGAAGGGGTGAGCCCGTAGCGTCTGGCCAAGCGAGACTAGCGACTGGGAGGATCTAGCTGGAACTGGAGGCGACTCATCAGTCACCAGAAAGGGTCGATGTACGCACCCTTGCGACTGGCTGGAACTGAGATTTTGCCTGTCGCCGTGAGTTGCACATGTTCAACTTTCTAGCGACTAGTTGTACCCAGTTTCGTTCAGTCGCTGCCATGTACGCGGCTTGCGACTGATCAGTGCAAGTTTTCTGAACAAAACCTAGTCTCGTCGAGTCTCAACGCCCCGGATGTTACCTGAGTTGATGCCAGTCGCAAGGCCTGGCACTTTGCCCATCTTGAAGTTAGGGTGAATCACACTTTAGTAGAGATTACGTCACTATACATCGATGTACACGTGCCATACAGAACAGTGATCCACTGTCAACTTGGTCGAGAAGTTTCAAACAACTATTTTCGTTGGAAAATTGGTCACAATTAACAGTTGGAAAACAACAACAATTCAACCGGTTGCAAAATCCCGGAGGCGGAAAAGCTGTAAATTTTCCTTGAGATAAGAGACAAGAAATTGACGACAATTCCTCTAAACCTAAAACTTGTACCAGATAATGTTGTTTTATCATCCGCTGAGAGACCATAAGGCAAAATTTTCTTCCAATTTGCCCCGGGTCACGACAGATGGAAAATTGAATTGGATGAGGAAATCTGAAATATTGCAAATTCTGCCTGAAGTTCACTTGGTTCAAGGCTAACGACATCTTGGGGCCGCAGGTTATGAACTGAGTTTATAAAGAGCCGTCCGAATGGCGCCTTGGAAGCATCTGCACCTATCACCTTTGAGGTCTCGGGTTCAATCCGGTTGGACTTGCCCTTCATCTGCCCTCATCTCAGCGACTCTCTTTGACAGCGCGGTTTGTGTTGGTTCACTATAGAGTGACCATTATTATCACCCTTGATTTTCTGTCACGGTTTATGTTCGCGGATTTTCTCAGCCATGGTTCAACCTTTCGAGGTGAAATTTGGAGAGGTTGATTTTTGTATTATAAATGCGTGTCTGCGCGGTATTTGGTTAATATTTTCGCCTATTTTTTTAGATATTAGAAATTTCAGAGCTTGAAGAAGAGGCTATTTTTTGGCTGTTCTGCTCTAACTCATGAAAGAGGAATAGAATTCCTTTGATACGTAAATATGACAATATGCAATTGATAACAAAGGTTCCTTTCGTTGATCACGCCGAAGTATTTGTCATCATTTGGGAGAAAAGTTTGCATCTACGAGGCTACGGTAGCTGGTGTGGCAGAGGTGTTGCAATAGATGCCTGCTTGGATGGAGATTGGTCCCAGATTGGTATGGAGTAGGCCGGAAACGGTAACAGGTCAACTCGTAACCAGGTCGACTCGTACCTGGGTCAACTCGTAACCGAGTCTCCTGCCTGTCACAACCTGTAGTGAACCTTGTCGCCGAAAGGCTTGTTCTGCGTATTGTTGCCCACAAAACATAGATCTTCCATCGACGTTGTCCCCACTGAACAGCGACGTTTGAGATCCTGTGCCCTTCACCATGGGCAGCAGTACTGTCAGCAAGAAACAATCGATCACTAACAGCCGCCACCGGGCTTCGTGGCACCAGAATCACACTGTCATTGTCTTTAGAACCGATCCATTATTAAACGGATTAAGTCGAATGAAGTTCTCAAGGAGATTCTGATTTTCGTAAGCGAGTCACGCTTTGCAAACCAACCTGTCGTAATTTGTCTCCCACGGATCGTGAATCGCAGAAGAAGATATTTGATTGGTTAGTATCTGATATACGTTATCGGATCGGCCAATGAGGGACCTCGGGACTAATCAAAGTGAGATGGCGCTGCGAGCGGCGCTGGTACCAAAATATCATTTTTCTTATGGTATTTCCGTTTAAAGCCACATTGCATTTTATACAGAGCAGAAAGTGCTTACGCCCTCCGACGTCAGACAGTGTAGTGTAAAATGTACTTCCAGAGTATTTAAACGTTTTCGCCACATCGCTGGGCAAAATTTGCTTTGCTTAGCCATTCCGCTTGCAGTGTGCATGCGGCCTAAGCCTAAAGGCAGTGACAGACTGGCGCGTAAGCAACGGGTCTGAAAGCGTTCAACCAATCAGGCAGGCGGTAACTCGGACCGAAACACCTACCGAAGAATCTGACTGGCGTACGCTCCAGTCTGTCACCGGCTTAAGGCCCGTTTCCACTATAGCGGATTCCGCCGCGTCTTGCGGCGAGCGGAGCGGTTTTCACAGGCATTGGGATAATCAATAGGCCATTGTATTGTTAAACCATTGAAGGATTATCCAAAGCCCTGTGAAAACCGCCCCGTTCGCCGGAAACCGCCGCGGAAGCCGCTATAGTGGAAACGGGCCTTCAGTGTCATCACGTCCGCTTAGCAAGCGGCAGGTCCCTGGTACGAATCTATTTTGGGACGTGTGGGATTAACTACCCCTGCTGCATAGCTGGCGGCTGGTACTGGGTTTGAATCAACCCTGGGCTATAATAATCATCCCTGGTCATTCATGTCCATTGCTTGGGACAGCAAAGTAAGTTTGTGACGGCTTAGGTCATAGCATGCTTAGAAACATCAATGCTCTTGTTTCCTGGGTGGGGTCTAATACCATAAAAGCTATTTTTCCAAAATTGTCCAACCTCAACAACTTGTCACTACAAAGATTTTGAAAGCTTTTTCCATGGAGGGGGTAGAACCTGCAGCTACAATTAACAATGTGTTGGCAACTCGGGTGCCACATTACCATGAAAAATATCGCATTAGTGCAATATTACGAGGCCCCCTGAAGAACCGCCGATGGGGTCATATGCATTAGCGACAGCAGTGAATTCACTAAGTCACCATCCTTTTACTTCTGCCTTTTGTTTGGAAGCCTTGAGGCCAGAGAGTATGAATTCGGAGATGTCTGGGTCAGCAAATGATTTACAGTAGTGAAGTTTCGGAAATCTGACAGAACACGGAGTACGAAATACGAAATTGGACTTCACTTCCATCAGGTAATGTAGTATTTCAGGAGATAATTGGTTCCACAGATATCGCCTGCTGCAAGAGCGTCTTTTAGCGCATGGCCTTAGACCGATAGAGTCACAATGTATATTAAACTTTGAAATTTATCTTTCGTTTCCACTTCGTGGATACAAAGTGGAAATTTAAAAATTCAAGATGCACCAAAACTCTCTCTGTATTGACAAGATGTTCTAAATGACGCACTGGCAGCAGGGATACTTGTGGTAACCCCCGTCCCTCATTAGATCATGAAAATGAAGTCGAATTTCGTATTTCGTTTTTCGTACTTCGTGTTTCGTTAGGTTGCGAAACCTCATTATTACGTGAGCATTGGAGATTTCATTAGAAAGTTTTCATATAACTGGTATAACAGGATAAAGTCCAGGAATGCAAGTCCGCCGTACAATAGCGTATAATTTATTCACAAAATATTTACAACACCGTACACTTTGAGATGGATGGGAAACCCCGCAGTAACTGATGACGTAGCACGCGGAAAAGGAATTCCCTCGTAGTCAAGTGGGAGTGGGAGTCACTTTTTGAGAGTCGGAGTGGGAGTTACTTTTGCCAGCCCGACACCCCCATATACTTTCTTATCTAACGCATAAATACTTTGAAAATTCAAAGTAGAATGTATTCCCACCCACCTCAGAAACATGCCGCGAGCCACATGTTCTAAAAAACTCGTGGTTCTTTAACAGAGGAGCCGAGGCCTGCTGGTCATTCCGAATTAACCTAATAGGTGATGTATTAATGCCTTCCATAAGAATGACGAAGGAGCGGTCAATTCCATTAGCTACACGCTGAGGTTACCGGGAGATCACTCCCGTGTGGTACGCCATTGATCTCAAACATTGTCAAACCGGTAATGCCCGATACAAGTTAGGGGCCGTCTCAAAATTACACTGATGCCAAAAAGACGAAGTGACTTCATCTCTTCCCTGACCCCCTCCCCCTGAAAAGATGAAGTGGGCACTTGACATTGGCTTCATCCATGTAGGGACTTTGGTTCACTAAAATCAGCGTAACTCCCAAACGGGATGTCCGATCGTTATGTAACAAAGACCCTATTGTTCCTGGGAAAATTTCCTATCATCTACTGGAAAATCCGGTATCCTGAAGACACGGGAAATGTGGTTGTGCATTTTTTCTTGGACACCCTGTATATTGCCAGTGTAATTTCTTTTGAAGTAACGAATGAGGTCATGTCTATGAAATCTACACCACCTCCACCAGCTACCCCTTTAACACCTGGGATGGGGTCTTTTACTTGCCCTTGTAAAGAGAGTGCACACTTGGCGTGTGCAGATGAAGCTCCACTTCCTGGGAAGTATTAGAGTCCGGCTGCCACAAACCTAGTCTCGCTTGCCAGACGCTACGGGCTCACCCCTTCGGTAAATCACACTCCGCGTCTGGCTCTTTTAGAGATTAACAGTCGTGAAGATCGCGTGGTGGCAGCACGGGTCCTTCATTCCGTTTTTCTGCCCATTACTCCAGAGACGGCGGTCACCTCCCCTTACCTTTGATGTGGGGAGGTGCAATTAGCATGTTTACTCATAGATTAACTACAGATTGGGCTTCTGCCTAAGACTAAAATCTCGGTTGGTATTGGCCCGATTGATGCGCAAGTAACTCCATTCTTTCTAGAATGACTTTGGTACTGGATAAAAGTTTTTTAAATGTCGAAAACGACCCAGAAATAAGGAATTTGTGAAGTTGTTTTTCCGGCGAANACATGCAAACGTTTTCCGATTATCTTTTGATCCCGAAAATAAAAATCTTTGTCTCAAATACTTCAGAAAAAAATCTTCTCAATAATCTAGATTACCTCCATTCATGTTATCCAGAAATTCCAGGGCGTTATTTTCCCCTTTTGTCAAATTATTGGTTTGGCCTCTGGGGTGATTACTCAGCCGCTGTCAAAAACAATAATGTTTTGGCCCCCCGAGGCAATTTTAGCGTCGAGACATTAATTATTTTTCAGAAACAAAGCCCCGCCTGAAATAAAATGTTCCAAACAAAGAGTTCAACGTCTAATCACATTCAAAATTTTGGTAAAAAATTCTGACACAGTTTTGTATTGTTAGGATGAATATCAGAGGAAGTCTAAAGATCAAGGCCTATACATGTAAAGATTTTTTATAAAATAACTTAAGACTATAGGTGCAGCTTCAATTTAATTGAATAAGCTATAAGTAGGCCTATCCTATTCAAAGTTATTAAAGAGGCTTTTTCGCCTTAAGGATGGAATAAGGACGTAACACTTTCTATCCACATGCAGGAGTTCCTTTTACATACATGTACTTCTTCTTCAAGCTTAAAGGGACTAGGAAAATTTTTTCAAGCTTCGGTTATTACAAAATGCTAGTCTTTCATGATAAATTCCCACCGTCAATTCACTTTTTCAATTAAGTGTTAATTACTGGCACGCAGACAAATCAGTCATCACCACACCATGGAGAATTCACCACGTCACTGGGAACCTCTCGCTGTATGTTTTGTATAGAGCGAGCTTGTACTCTATTATGTTGATTAGGTTCCCAGTGACGTGGTGAATTCTCCATGGTGTGGTGATGACTGATTTGTCTGCGTGCCAGTAATTAACAGTTAATTGAAAAAGTGAATTGACGGTGGGAATTTATCATGAAAGACTAGCATTTTGTAATAACCGAAACTTGAAAAAAATTTCCTAGTCCCTTTAAAGTTATACATGTACATGTATATCTAAAGGAATAGGCCCAAATTAATGGGATGCTGTTTATCAAACACTTTCTTTGATCAAAAGTGTTACATCTTTATAAAACATTTGGGATTTTTGAGGGACGTTACACTTTTAATGCGAGACAACGTCTTTAGCTCTGTTAGTCAAAGGAGGGACTTAATTCAAAAGACCTATCCCGTAATACTGATTGTGCAAATCTCTTGACTGCTTTGGAGATCTCTCGAAAGACCTTAATGTCGTACTTTTGCCTAGAGTCCGGTGTAGCAGTAAAAAGTGTCCACTTCTATTGTTGAATGACGGAATAAGCGGCATGCGTATAGAAACCAATTGTCAGAGATTAGAATGTAACAATAGGATCTTTTGTCCGGAAAGTTTTTCCTAGGACATTCTTTCCCTTCACACCTGGATCTCCTCAATGGGCCCGAAGTCTCTTGTTGGCTCATGTACGATGTCCACGTACTTGACTGCTTTGGGGTTCTGGTCAAACGTCTTGGCGCTTGACCATTTGTGACCCGTCACCACAAAATAAGTCATAATAGTATTCTTGAAGCGTTACTGATTAAGGAACAAAAGCCAGCCCTCAACAAACAGCTACATGTACCTCAACAAGGTCTTTCTTATTTTTAGGAATTTTCCTATCATCACAGTCACAGTTATTATACTTCTGGTAGCTCAACTTGAAAGTGCCAGCTTGAAGAAGACCCCGCTTGGGGTCGAAAATTTGCTAAAATTTCTTGAGGACGACTTCGGTTATTATATCACAGTCACCAATTGTGCAATTGCATTATGTCTAGTTTTCTTTGAATACTTGAATTATTTTTCTCACTTCACCTGAGGAGGGCTAGCATGATGCTGCCGAAAACGTTTGTATGTTGTATAGTGTAATATATAGACATGAAAATCATATTCTGGATTTGCTCATTTTTATGGTTCTTGGAGGAAATCCTTCGTGTCCGGTGGGTTCGGCCGTGCCATAGAACTGGGGTACAGCCGAAACATTCATAAGTCATACAGTGTGCGTCATTAAATTGCATGCGTCACCATCCAGCTCCAGACCAAGTTCAACGTTGCTTACTTCCGATTCGGACGCCAACGCCCGAAGCAATAGGTCTTGAAGAATACCCTCTATCCCTGTCATAAAATTAGCGGAACACAGAAACATCCGTAGGTCACGCAGTATGAACCACTGAGTTGTGTACGTCACCCATCCAACTGGCGGCAACGCACAACGTTGTTCACCTTCAGCTCGGATGCCGACGCCCCAACCTCTACGCCATAAAGCATAACCTCCATTGCCGGCGAGTTACATGTAGGCAGTGCCTATCTTTGGTTGGGAGTATCACACTACGCCCCGTATCAATCGTTACACGATTCACAGCATCCAATAACACAGACAGTGACAGCGCAGCAGCACACCGAAGACCAGAACAAGCTGCACCCCTCCTTGGTGATTTCAAGACACTTTTCGCAGCCATCCTTGTCCTTAGTTTGGTCCTTCTCTATGACCTTAACGTCGTACTTTTGCTTAGAATCCGGGTTCTCTTCAATAGGCCCGAAGTCGCTTGCTGTTGGTTCATATGTGACGTCCTTGTACTTGTCCGCTTTTGGGTTCTGGTCAGACATCGTGTCGTTGATCAACAAAATATGGACTTCGTCTTGACGTATATTTCACCTGAAATCAAAATTAAACAGATTACAGCACTCCATAGGAGTCCTAGTTTTCACCCCTGCCCGCACCATCTTCCAACCCCACCCGAGGAATCCTAATAACCTAGTGGTTATCACGTCCGCTTAGCAAGCGGCAGGTCCCAGGTGCGAATCCAGCCTCGGCCATATGGGAATAATCATTCTTGACATCCGTCGCCCGGGACAGTTAACCTTGGTGCCTTGTACCTTTTTTCTTTGCAAGGGAAAGTAAAAGACCCCATCCAAGTGAGGAACATGAGTAGCTTGAGATGGCCTCTTCCGCACTTACCAGGGCCGAAAATGCCCTGGCTTCGGCCCTGATAAACAATCAATAAATATAATATTCCCAACCGTAGTCAGCCAGATGGAAGTTTGACTCCGCTAATACAAGTCAAGAAGTGGGAGATCGCAGGCAAATCGTTGAGACCAATTTATGTGACAAAATGCGAAATGTGTGACATGATCCGTATGAAATGATAATGTACTACGACGTGTTACATTATCCATCAATGACAACAGATGTTTCTAATGAGGTCAAAGCGGTGAATCAAAGTACTTATAGTTAATGACGCCATCACTAAGTTCATTAAATCACTAGGTTCGTTAAAACATGTCAAATGAGAGTCTAGTACAAGCACAATCGACTGTCAAATTTTCAGCAAAGAATGTATTTTTTGGCGGAACTGGCAGTAAACGACCACATAAATTCAAAACTATATGTATGGGCGGTTATAACCAAAATAAAGAGGTTATTTGTTATTCATGATCTCTATTGTCGTGCGAAGTGATCTCGCGCTTGTAAATTTTGATCTGCCGCAGGCAACCCCCGATCACCTGGACGACAGTAGCGCCACCCAACGTCCTTCTTAGCTACGACACGAAATCGCCCCGAGTACTGCAGCGCCACCCAACGTCCTCTTCAGGTACGACTCGAGATACCCGATACCCTAAAAATATCTTTACTTTATAATGTCTTTATTTGCGGATATAACCGCCCATAGACAACAATGTTATCTTTCTTTGTTGTAAAATTCACCCCGATACCATGACACATGTTATACCGTACTTAACATTCTTATCATGTGTAAACTTCTAGTGGTCCAATACCAACATGAACAGTGAAAAAGAGGGCAGTACTTGTTCAACACTGGTTGGTCAATATTTATTTAGCCTTGGCCTACCCAACTTTCACGATCATTTGCGATGGAAGTATTGTGGCACAAAGCCAATGGTCGTGCAAGACCGTTTGAAATAGGCATATGTCATACACGATGATAGTATAGGCAGCTTTGGAGATGAGACCAAACCTAGTGGGTCATGCACCAAACGAAGATTATCTTGAACTCAGGTTGAGCCACAACTTTTCCATTGTCACATCATGCCCTGGCAAACCTGGGCCCATGTTCCCGAAGCCGTCGTAAGGTTAACGATGTCGTTACGCTATGCATTTTTCCACTTTTAACGACATCGTTAACCAACGACGGCTTCCGGAACATGGGCCCTGAACAATTGAAAACATGTGGCTCAACATGAGTTCAAGAAAATCTTCGTTTGGTGCATACGGCCCAGTGAGTCCAAAAATAGTATCAACTCAAATTTTTACTGCTCCAGATGCTCAGCATATTGCAGAGCTGATGGGTGTGTCAAAAGTCCACATACCGAAAACCAGATAGGGCTAGTAGCCTACCATCTGAACTAGATCTCGTCCTCTGCCGGGCAGGTTTTATGCCTATCCGTTGCATTTTTTCTTCGAGGCATTCGATCATTACTTGTAGCCTACCTTTTGGAGGGTTCCTCCAAGCTTGTACGGGGCACAGGGACTTGAAGCAAAAGTTGTGTGATTGTTTGATTGTAAATATGTTTATTATGATCAGAGAGAGTACTATTGGCACCCTCGACGGACAACACACGCCCCTAGGTATGCACCCCAAGGAGCGTGTGTTGTCCGTCGAGGGTGCCAATAGTACTCTCTCTGATCATAATAAACATATTTACAATCAAACAATCACACAACTTTTGCTTCAAGTCCCTGTGGTACGGGGCATTATAGAGCCATTTGCGGATCACTCCTGCAATGCATTCCCTGTGCTTATGCATGCAGCGCTTTCGAAGGGTAGCATAAGCAGACTTGGAGGTATAAATGACTTGCTACACGTAGGCCTACATGTATATGCCCTTACATGGCGTAGGCCTATGTTATTGAAATCTACATCAGGGAATAGGCCTACTGCAGTTTTCTGTAAGAAACTTCAACGGCTCAATATCTTAGCTGATTATCTTTCAGCCAGTGCAGTTTCTACAGATATTGGACATTGCACACACCTATATTGCATTTCTACTACCGGTATGTAGGCTATTAACCTGTAGGCCCATATCTTACCTTATACTTGTATGTCGCAAACTTTGAAGCAGCCGGTTATCGTCAAAATTACCGTAGGTCCTCCATGGCCCTCCCAACTGTATCAACTACGTACATGTGCATCTTCACTACATTTATAATCAGGACATGGCTGTATGCATTGATTCACTTATCGATCCTGCAGGTGAAATGTTGTGTGGATTTCGTTCAATATCACCCAGGTTTGCATCATTTGATTCAACATGTGTGTAGTGTATTTGACATACATTGTACTTTTCTTTCTGGAACAGTTTTTCCTTACTACCGATACGTGTCACATCTAAAGATAGTTTTTTTCCCTACTATCAATACGTGCCATCAGTGGAATACTAAATATAGTCACTACAACACGTGGCTTGGTACATCAGCTGGGGTCTCCATTGCTACTAAGGACATTTAATTACACTGTACACGGTTGACTGGTGGATGGAAATGATTTAAGTGCAGTTTATGCAGACCACACCTGCTGTTGCAAATGTCGAGAGATGAATGTGGCATCGCCGAAGAATGCTGCGAAGAGAGACAGTTAGTGGTTGAAAGAGTCAGGAGCATTCGCGAAGATAGGGACAAGAAACCTGAAGCGAGTAGCACACCTTGGAAGTCTCTGCAGGCCACGTCAATAAGATGTGTGTTGCACCTCATTCGCCCACAGCAGGAGTTTTTTTACCTCCGTCCCTTCAACCACTCGCACAAATTTCGTGTGCAAGACCAAAGCCCTGCTGTCATTGCTGTAGGAGGAGGATGCTATAGTTATTTCTCAGGCAGATACAAAACAATTCGAATCTCGCGCACATGCACTTTGGTGCGACCAGTCTCCATTTAGGAGCTCATCTACTCAGTGAGATAGCTCACACTATGTTTCGGAATTTATCCATGTGGTACCAGCGTGAGACGTAGCGTGGAAAACACAAATTGAATTTACAAACTGAATTCGAAATTCATTTTAAAATTGAATTTGAAACTGTCACATGACCTCACTTTTCTGGGCTGACATGGTTGACTATCAGTTTAGGGCTAGACGTAGATTTAAAAAAAAGAAATATGTTAATTTTTGAATGTTAATTCAGAGGCTAAAGCTGTCGGCCCTGAATTACCATATATTCGTCATCTCTTCAAATATTCAAAACGTTCAGAAACTGTTTTCAGACTATCTCACTGTGCATCGGGCTTAGCACATACGTAAAGTAACAGGCATTAGGGAGTTTAAGAAATCAAACGATAAACGTTAACTTTACGACAACGTTATTTTTTGTACCGAAAATGCAATATATAATCTGGTGAATTCGCAGTATGAAAAATAACGTTGTCGTATAAGGTTAACGTTTATCGTTTGATTTTTCAAACTCCCTATTATATGCGAAGTACATTAAATGTACTTTTGATCAGTGTAAAAAATGTACATACTGCAAATAAGCATTAGTTGAAAATAAAGCGAGGAAAAACTACCATGATTAATTGATCCCATGTTGGGGTACGAATAACGAGGTGTCAAAGCTTTACATGATCATTATCTGTGTGAAACCATCTGTCTAATTTTACATTTTATCATCTCTATCAGGATGTAATCAGTCATTAAGCGAATTAATTAAAAATCACTTCATTTAAACACATTTTTGATTAATTCGTTTTTCATTCGTGTAGTTTTGATGGGTTTGGGACCGTCTCAAAAAATGTCACTTCTGAAGGGCCAGGGGGTATTTGTATCTTTCCGTGAGGGCCGAAGCCATAGGCCCGTATTCTAGAGCCCCCTTTACTCTAAGGTCCACTTTAAGCTTTTGTATTTTGCCCTGCAAACAATAGCTAAAGCTTAGAGTTAAGGAAGCTTCTAGAATACGGCCCATAGCATTATTGGCCCTGGTAAGTACATGTATGCATGTATAGTATGGAAGAGGCCATCTCAAGCTACTCATGTTCCTCACTTGGATGGGGTCTTTTACTTACCCTTACAAAGAAACAAGGTACAAGGCACCACGGTCACTGCCCCGGCGACAGGCGTGAAGAGCAGGGAGTGAATAATCCCATATGGCCCGGGCTGGATTCGAACCCGGACCTACCGCTTGCTAAGCGGACGTGAAAACCACTCGGCTACATGGCGGGGGCAAGACAGAAGGGAAAAAACTGCACTTCATTTGGGTCGAGTATGTTCAGGCCCGTAGCTAGCATAGGGATGGGGGGGGGGGGCAAATGCCCCAGGCAAATTGTGCAAACAATTTTTTTTTCAGCAAAATCAAAAAGATCATTATTGTCCGTGTCTCAGACTGTCAGAGTGCAGGAAATTAACTTAAAATCGCATCTCAGAGCTTCTAATTGTCGAAATTTTTCTGAAGGAGGTCCCCAGACCCCCGCAAAACCGGCCCCTTCCGCGCCGGAAGGCGAAGCCCACGTCCGTTTTGGTCATCCGCTTAAAATGCCCCCCCCCCACGCGAAAAAAGCTAGCTACGGCCCTGATGTTGAGACAGTCCCTTACATCGTGAACGATGATACTCCCCCCGCGGGTACACTGAAAGTAATGCGATGAAGTAGCCTTAATGTGCTTGTCAATTGCATTTCAAAATTTGATACCAATTTCATCTTTGACATATAGGATGGTGGTTCTAAATTAAATTGATTGATCATTCATATGGCACTCGTGGAACTAAAATTGGTGACAATTCTGCCCATCAATTGAGACGACGGGTCTCGTTTGAAATGATGATAGTGGGAAGATTTTGTACAATGTGTCTCATAAGTAAAGTGCGTCCCCAAAGTACAGTGTGTCCCAAAGGCACAGTGTGTCCGAAAAGTACATTGTGTCCCAAAGGTCCAGTGTGTCCCAAAACTACAGTGTACCCTCGAAGTACAGTGTGTCCCAAAAGTACAGTGCGCCCCAAAAGTAGAGTGTCGCCCTCGGAGGGTTAATGTGAATAGCCCTTTTTCAAAATCACGTGACGTCTTTGTGCGGAGCTACGTTTAGGGGCCCCGAGTGACGTCACACAAACAGCGCCATGGCATTTGGCGGTGCAAAAAGTCATGACGCAGTTTGTGTGACGTCACTCGGGCCCCTAAACGTAGCTCCGCACAAAGACGTCACGTGATTTTGAAAAAGGGCTATCGTCATCGCTCTTTTCGTAATGGATATTACGTAACCTTACGCCTCACTTGGCTCATGTAACTCATAGTTCCGGGTTGTTCAAATAGAAATTGGCTTGTGTCATGCCGAATTAGGGTAGGCCTAGGTAGTTCTGGCTCGAGTTGAGTGGTGTTATTGTCCTATGGACCATTGGTTCAGGTGTGTCAGGATCAGGAACGAATGTCCCTAGGGAAAACTGTCCTAGGAACAAAAGGTCCCATTGTTACATTCTTATTTCTGACAATTGGTTTTTACATGTATAGTTGGATCATCCACCTTAATCCGTCAATAGAAACAGACACTATACACAGGGGGACACTTCTTACTCTTACACCAGTGTGACAGGAATCTAAGTCCTATTTTATTTTTCAACGAGGAACTAGAATATGGGCACAGAAACCATGACCAGTCTAAGGAAAACTTACAAGAGTACACTATTGAAACCCGGACTTTCATTCCATGGACTACAACTCCTTTCACACCGTGTCGAATCGGGTTACATTTACAGCGAGCTCAGCAATTTGGAACAAATTCACATTCATATTTAGTTTAATTTCATCTTAATCTTTATGAATTTTCGATTTTATTTCCTATCCATCATGTCAATTTCCTGCTTTATAATATGTCGTAGTTCATTTTATGAATAATAGGGCACCTATTTAAAAAATCACAAATTACTGGCATTCCTATTAGCGTCATTTTAACTAGTGTTTCTGGTGTTCCTATTTTTAAGAATTTTTAAAATATTTTTTAAGAATTTTTTTGATACCCAGTTTATTATGCATATAATCTCGATCCGATAATATCTATGCACTTTTACGTATTTTTAGGTCAGGATAAGTGGAGTATAATAAAACCATGAAAGTTTTACGATTGAAAAAGAGTATTACCGATATTCAAACAATAAGATAGCAATTAAGTCTATAATGGTTAATAAACTCTATTACGACACTTGTCACTTTTACATGTATAATCGACTACAAAAATAACTCCAATTGACAAATTATCAATATACTTAACGATCATTAATATTTCTATTTTTTATTTCTTTTATTTGTTTTTCAAGATAATATTTCCAATTTCGTATAAAAACTTGAGTGTTGATAAAGACGACAATTTTTTCTCTTCATGTTTGATAAGATGTTTTATTTTTGCTCAGGTCAATCTTGGAACTTATATTTTGACATCTCGTATTTTCGTCGCAATAGGCATCAATGCTTACAATTTTCCCATTCAACGTGACTTGATCGACGCTGTGATAATTTCAGAGTCAAATACTCTTTTTCTACATTATGATGTATTTTGTTTTGTATTTGTATTTGATTTTCCATCAGGGCCGAAGCCATAGCATTATTGGCCCTCGTAAGTATGGAAGAGGCCATCTCAAGCTACTCATGTTCCTCACTTGGATGGGGTCTTTTACTTGCCCTTGCAAAGAAACAAGGTACAAGGCACCACGGATTACTGTCCCATGCCACGGACTGACCTCATAATATTATGTGGAAAACAGATTATATCAAGGGTCTGAGAATCAATATGTTTGTACAAAACCTTTTTATCGCCTGCGGACAACAAGGGGCCCAGATAGATATAAAGCGATACAAAAAGTTGAAAAACATCGTTAGTAAAAACACTATTGCTTCGAGAAATTTCGAACTCAATGAAATTTGACACCAACAATTTACAAATTTTATTGTTCCATTTTTTCCTTGGCTCAGATCTTTTTGATAATGAAGTGTAATTTGTAACACCTTGAAAAAATATTAAAAGTCAAATGTGAAAACAGTATAAAAATATTTGTTTCAAACGTTTATAAGCCTGAGGGCATTCAGACTCCGTTATTATATAAAGCGATGAAATTTTGGTTCAAGACAAAGTACAAAAACGAAAAGTTTTCATTTGTTGTTTTTTGCCTCGAACCAAAAGTTAATCGCTATCAGTTGTTATCTTTAAGAAAAATGTTAAAAATTTCCAATAAACACCTCAAGAAATTTTGTTGAACAATTCTTTACCCAGAAACAACTGCACTTTTGTTTAAGGCCATAACATAGTGATTAAAGGCAAGGAAAATCATTTGTAATTTTCACGATTGCCCAAACAATCGAAAAATACCCGTGACCTTGAAAAGTAGGTCAAATCAAAAACCCGTTATACATGTTATGTATTCTAATAAGACACACCTATGATAAAAATTTGGAGATGATCCAGTCATTAGTTCAGGAGTTATTGCACTTTCTGCTTTGGGTTTTGGCCACCTGGTGGCCAAGAAAAGAATCGAATCGGACCGAAACTTGGTGTCATAGGTCATGTGACCTGGGGGTATATATATTCCAAGCTTCAGATCAATACCCCAGTGGCGAGGAAACGTGCCCTGCTAACGGACTACGACGACGGACGCAGCACCACGACAAAAGCTCACCCCAGGTGAGCTAAAACAAATTCTTGCCGGCCTGGATCATAACACTGACGCTCCCGGTGGCCCAGTTTTCATAACATTCGAAATTTATTTCGTACATAAATATTGAGACGCGCAATATCGAATTCCAATAGGCCTACAGGTCATGGCTATCGATAATTTTAAATATCTTAAGTACCAAACAAGTTGAAAGTAACATGGATTTTCAATAGTTGAACACAGAAAACAGAAAATTGAGTCTCTGTTGATGCTTCGGGAAAAGTCATTTTGAAATTTGATGCAAATTTCTTTCGAGAAATATCTTTATAACGTCAGTTGTTTAAGACTAAAGAAGAGTTTATTCGATTTCAGATAGTGTCTGCTCAAAAGTGTCAATCAAATTTTGTAGGCATTGACGGATATGATAGTCAATGCCAAGCTCCTCAGGGCAATTGCACTTTCGGCGCTGTTTAAAGCGCCACTGTATGCATTTTCAGTCTCATTGCCGCAGACGTAACCTTTGACCTTTAGGCAACCTCGTTTGTAGGTTTACAGACGCGATCAATGTATATGTACACTGTAGTAAACCACAACGCCAATTCATTGTGGCGAAGTCGATCTGATTGCATGCCCGACAAGACTGTTCAAATCGACCTATTTGAATGATCTAAGTTACCAATTGGGCATTGGCGCTGTTGCCAGACTTAAAGAACGAGTTGAAGCATGGTACCTTACTTGATGAAGGGTTAGTCACGTACAACAGCGCGTTGAACTTCTGAAGTGGTGAAAAAGATGGTGGCCATTTTGTCAGCTAAGGTTTCGACATGGTATCAGTCTAGCATAGGTTTTTATCACTGGCTGTGCATGGGTTAGACAGGACACCAGTCTTATCACGTTGGTTCCCGATTCCGCCGGCAGGGGAGGAATACTGAAGGAAAGCAAATGCACACAGTGGCACTTTATAAACATGGACATGTACAGCTCCGGAAAAAACATTAGACCACCTATATTATTTCCATTCATTTGCCTTTAGATATGTCCCACAAAAACTTTTATTTACCCGTTTATGTCACATTGCATTCCAGTAGGCTATACTTGTCCCCTTGCAAAGACATCATTTCAGTGATAATTATAGTATGAAGTCTGGAAGATGCTATAAATGTTGCTCGCAGAATATAGGTTTGATAAGAAGCGACGTGAAAAGGACAGCTGTCTAGAGATTATATATGCACGTCATGTCCGTCCTTTTAGTCAGAACTTTTGACAAGGTCCTTTAACAGCTCTATTGTTTCTTCATTATGGGAAGTCAATTTCTATGTTTGATGTTGTTTTGGTGAAGTTACAGCAATTAAACCAAAACAATAAATCAGTCCAAACAGAATGATTGGAGAGTTTGTGGTACCTATTTTAATGGAAAATGACGAAGTCAACCAGAGGTGGTCTAATCATTTTTTTTCCAGAGCTGTATGTCCAAACCAATGCGTCGGTTACGTCGGTCGCCACGAGACAGACAACCTTTTAAGAGAAACGGGTGACCATTTATATGTGATTTTTTCCATGAGTGTACATACCCTGATCTCTAGGGTTAATTATGTTTCATAAGATATAGAAGTAGATATTATCGTGTTATCGTCTGTACGCCCAGTCGATTTCATGAGTAGATGATACGGCTATCGCCTCCTGTGTCGTGATTCCAAGGATAGATGAACATCGATACAAAATTGAGAGCGACAACGTAGAAATTAGATTGTACCATCGTGTTGGAATTGGCAGATAATATTGAAGACTCGCAAGTACCCGAGTGGCAATCGGCGATTGTGAGTTCGGCCGAGGATGGAATGCACGGCCCGGCTGGAATTGGTGCACGCAATGGGGTGCGGTAGGGAGAATTTAGAAACCAAGCAAACAACACTGCTAAAAAGTAAAGTTCTTAGTTTGGCCGAGGTTGGAATGCACGGGCCTGGTGGAATTGGTGCACCCACTGGCGTGCGGTAGGGAGAATTTAGCAAACAAGCAAACAACACTGCTAAAAAAGTAAGTTCCTTTCGCAAATTGATCGGCGAGAGTGAGTTCAGCCGAGGTTGAATGCACGGCGCGGCTGGAATTGGTGCACGCAACGGGGTGCGGTAGGGAGAATTTAGAAACAATCAAACAACACTGCTAAAGAAGTAAAAAGTTCTTTTCGCAAATTGATCGGCGAGAGTTTGGATGAGGTTGGAATGCACGGCCCTGGTGGAATTGGTGCACCCATCGGGCTGCAGTAGGGAGAATTTAGAAAGCAATTGAACGACACTGTAAAGTAAAACTGCGATCACAGCAAAGTTCTCTTCGCAAATTAAACCATTCGTTGCAACAGAATATGGTACCCTCTATGACTATGCTGAAATTCGAGGCAAAACAAAGCTTCAAAGGCCGTACCGGTATGCTCGGGTCAGACTTTAGCCTAAAGTACAGCTGAAGTTAGACTTTCTCTTTGCTTGAAGCATTGAGAAAAGTCAGACTTTAATGAAAGTGTGGCTGAAGTCCGACTTCGCATACGGCCCTAAGTGTGCCTGTATTGAGCCCCTTACAGGATTATAAAATTGCTCTTACCGGCTCGTCGGTGTCCTATGGCGAGTCGCCGTTCATTGCTGTCCCGTTTCGATGGAATATTGTAATGAGAATAAGCCAGTACTGTTCGTCCATCTTTTATTTTTTCAAATCAATCTGTAAAACAATGAAAAACATATCACTTGCCTGACATCTACATGTCGTGCACTCTAATTGCTTGTAAATTTGTCTTATGGCCTAAGAACGTTTCAAAATTTTAAAGTTTTATTTCCTAAGTTTTCTTTGCATGTTTAGGTGGTTAAATAGGATTATTGAGAAGGTTTTGGGTAATTTAGAGATAATCTGTTCTTGAATTAATGGAGTTAATCTTGTGAGACACGTAAATGTAAATACCGCAAAATCGCAGTTGTAAGGTCACAGAGACCTGGCTTTGCTACTGGGATCTAGCTCCTCCAACATTATCATATCAAAAGCGTCCGTGTCGGGACTTCGAATAGAAGGTAACACAGCCTGCTGTGTGGTTGGCAATCTCTACCATCACCAACAGGACATGCTGGGCCCCGGCAATGCAAGATCTCTATGACCTTATAACTGCAATTTTGGTGCATTTTTTTGCATAAATCACAATTGAATACATGTACATGGGATTCCAATCTGGGACCTCATGACCACTAGTCAGAGACCTGGGCCCATATTCATAAAATTACTTAAGTCTAAGTGTGACACTTATCCTTTGTTCAACACAAAAGATAAGTGTCACACTTGGACTTACATGTAAGCAGTATGAATATGGGCCCAGGGTCCATATTCATAAACATACTTAAGTCAAAGTGTTTTGAACAAGAGATAAGTGTCACACTTAGACTTAAGTAGGTTTATGAATATAGGCCCAGGGCTCATATTCATAAAACTAAGTCTAAGTGTGACACTTATGTTTTGTGTTGAACAAAGGATGACACTTAGACTTAAGTAGTTTTATGAATATGGGCCCTGGGCCACTGGACTACTGCGGCTCCACGAACAACTACATCGATACTCGGTTAAGATCAAAATTCACCCATGTCAAATAACCGACATTCTTTCCCATTCCGTCTAATCTATTGTCACTTCGCGTCGACATCAGAGGCCATTTGGCAATTTTTTTTTTCGGAGAATGAATCTGTGGAGGGTATTGGAAAAAGCGAACAAGACGTAATAATTGCATGTGGCGACGAAAAAAAGTTTTTCCCGGGTTGATTTAGTTACATTTTGTGAGATCAGTGTCATTTTTCGAGCCGTCTTAATCCCCCTGGACTTAAAATGATTAGCTTAGAAGAAAATATCCAGTCTAGCTTAGAAGAAAATATTCAGTCTTTTGGACGACGTGTTTTAAAATTAAAATAGGGATTACTATTGATATCCAAAGTAAAGCACAAAATCCGACACACAATGTGATACAATAAAATAAAATAAAAATAAATCAAAAACGTCTCGGATATTCGCAAATGTTCGACCCCACCCAAGGGTCTTCTTCAGGAATTAGTATTGGGGATTGGAATTGGCACTGAGATTGGAATTGAACATATAATTGGAATTAGAATTAGAATTAGATTTAGAATGATATTCGGAATTTGAATTTGAATTGACACTGGAATTGGAATTGAACATGGTATTGATATAATTACTTATGTACTTAAGTATATAAGTACTCCCTCTCCCCTATTATACTTATATAAGTATATAAGGTATATAAGTACCTATTATATGGTATAAGTACTATCCCCTAATTGTGAGACTGTACCTTACGAAGGGCCAGGGGCCAGAAAAATTGTAAAATGTAAATGCATGATTTCTTAATATTTGGTGTATTGACTGTCAAGTCAGGTGTGAAAGAAATCCAAGTCCCCCAGGAACCAAAGTCCGGTCTTTTTGTTCAGCGAGGGCTTAGAATATATGGCTAGAGAGACCATGACCATTCGAATGTAACCTTACAATAGCGGGCTATTGTTTGGAGGATCTGAATTCCTGGGACGCTGATTCCTGTCACACCTGCAACATCTAAGCGCGACCCAATGGAATGTGGAAGCTCGGAAATTGATAGTTGGATTTTCTATGGACCTGTAAGCACACATGGCTCTTGAATAACCGGTGCACAGCGCGAACAATCGGGGAACGATCACAAATGGTCGGCAGGCATGGTTAAAACCGCAAATCTCTGCCACATTACATGACTTCCGCATTCCATTGGGTCGCGCTTAGATGTTGCCGGTGTAGCAGTAAAAAGTGTCCCCCTGTAAAAAGTGTCCACTTCTATTGTTGAATGACGGAATAAGTGGCATGCGTATAGAAACCAATTGTCAGAGATTAGAATGTAACAATAGGATCTTTTGTTCCCCGGACAGTTTTTCCTAGGACATTCTTTCCCTTCACACCTGACTTTAGCTAAGGTTACACCTGTTGAAAATACCCGTGTTTTTCAGACCAGTGTCAAACCCGTGTGTACGAAAATCCCGGCGAGAGGTCCCACTACTACATTGTAGTTAAGTAGCCCGGCGACAGTTGGGCTGCAAACATTGACTCTTCGGTCATTTCTGTATTGGCACACGTTGTCGGACGCGCGAAAATGACGTCGCTTAATGACTGCGCCATCTGTCGCCGTTCGAAGAACTAACGATAACACGGGGATTTCGAAAAGCACGGCGAGATTGCCGTGTCTCAAGAACCTGTGTTTTTCAGACACGGGTTTCTTGAAGCCCGGCAATTCATTATAGGTGTGACCACAAAAAACCCGGGGATCTTATGTAGTGTAACCACGGCTATTATCATGCTTGGTGCTTCTTTTTCTATACTGACTTTTATTCCACCAAGCGGTATGACGAAGGAGTCCTCCCACAGCGCCATCGCACGTTTCTTACAACACGGAAAAACAGTAATATTAATCATTAATCGAACACGCCCACAGACAGTATTTCCAGCAAGTGGTGAACCAAAATATCAGACTTTCCCTCCCTCACGTCAATGCTTTCAAAATTATAACTCTGTATTTGAAAGACTCTTTTTATTGAACATTGATTTAAAAATCCTGCCTCTGGCATTAAAGAGTCCCTACAGGCAGCCTCCTCATAGACATTTTGATGTGCTTATTATACCGATCGGTTGCATGAGAATCCAACTCTGGCATGTATTGCAAGTAAAATACACTAAACGTCAACATTTGAGACAAAATCCGTAGATTGTCAGTTGCGAGCGCCACCTGTGATGAAGTGACCGCACTGATATGAGCCTAATAGCTAGCTGCTAGGGTCCCTTTAAGGAAAGGGGCCCGGTATTTCCACTTTTTCTCGACAGCCGGCGCTACCGTGCCACTCTCCAACCCAAGGGACTACTCCGTTGTCGGCGGAATTGACTCGATTTACTACGTACATTTTGTAATGGATTTTTGTAGTTCGTGTTGCTGCCGCTAGGTGGATCCCTTCACGGCGGCAGTCAAATTACCCATTAGAGATCGCATACCGTGGTCCTTTAAAGAGCGGCAGAGGCAGCTTTTTAGTGCATATTGAAATGGTTACTAAAAAACAGAATTAGTTGCATGAACTTGCACATCATTTTGATCATTTGATCCACAATTCATGAGTTCATGGTTACTAGCGCCACCTGTTGTATAGTGGCAGTACTCTTAGTAGCCCAATAACAAGCTGCCTCGGGTCCCTTTAAAAAGCACGATATATGCAATCTCTATCGGTATTTTGACTGCCGACGGAGAGGGAGCCACCTAGCGGCAGCAATAAGAACTACCAAAAAATATTGCAAAATGTACATGTACAGTCATTGACAAAAGTTTATCTCCACCTGACATATCAAAAATTTTGATGCAGAAATATGACCAACAAGATATACTTTCATGTGCAACAAACCGTGTTAAAATTGGTCCAGTAGTATTTGAAATATTAAAGATGTCAGGTGGAGATAAACTTTTGTCAATGACTGTACGTAGTACATCGGGTCCATTCCCCGACAGCGTAGTTAGTCGCTGGGTTGGAGAATGGCGCAGGGTAATGGTGACGCCGGGTGTCGAGAAAAAGTGGCAATAATGGGCTCCTTTACAATGTAATTTAACCCTTCAAAGGTGAATACTATATATATATACTATATATACGCTTTTGATATAAGTAGATATATTATTTGAAATCAGTACCAGTAACTAACAACTGGTGTGTCCTCAAAAATTTAGGGGTAATTTACTCCCATTAAGCCAAATAAAACACTTCAATACAATGGTGATATTATTATCAACAATCAATCGTTGAAACCAACAACGTGATAAAAGTCAATAATTTCGATTGAAATCGACATTTCAATTCGGAAGACTTTTACGTGGTGGAAAAGCAGTTATTTGTCTCCACGCGGTGAATTTTCAGTCCCAATTTCACGCAGCAAATATGCAAATTTTGTTTAATGCAGCAGAAAATCATTCGTCAATCTTGATTGGTACTGCTGGTTTCGGCAGGCGTCGAAAAACAACTGTGTATCTACATATGGTGTAAAGTTCACCCTCACTTTACGTAACGTATAGATCTTTTCAACAAAGATGGCGGTCTAACTAACAGATCTCACCACACGATGTCAGAAGTTCGCTATTAAGCTGGTCAAGTGGGCCGTGGGCACAAATGTTTCGCTCAAATAATTGTCTGAGAGGATGCACTTGGTAGTGTTTTCATGCTTGGATAACGAATGGCCACGATGTCATGTGGGAGAACCAGTAAGCCACCATCTCTGTTGGTATTATACATCTGCAAGTTTTATTCAGTGCATGCGCAGCAGAAAATAATTCATCTATTTAGATTGGTCAGGCTGGTTTTCGACACGCGTAGAAAAACAACAAGTCTACAAGGTGTCAGAATTTTGTCAACACTTCCTGTAGCCAAGTATACAATTAATTTTATTCTGTGCAGCAGAAAATAATTTATCCCACAGGATTGGTAGATAATTTTAGAATAAATTTTTAATCTGGTGGCAATAATTTCATGCAACGTATAATTGTTGGCTTATTTAGATTCTTCTCCGTAAGCTGCACGACTAGCATCCAACATTCTACCCACCGCTTGAATAACAAATTTAGAAATATAGCAATATTTTCGTGTTTTATTTGCAATTACAATAAACATTGTGGCAGCATGCAACGAGGCTGTTGCACACAGCGGCCCATGGAATAGAAATGATGTTAATAAAAGGGAGTAAGAAATAAAAGTGGAAAATAAGAAGTGGGAAATTTTGGAATTTTTTGCGAATTTTTCAACTTCTCAAATTGGGATTTTTTCCTACATGTATTTTGAGAAATTGTCTCAAAATGACATGTCATTTTGTCTGATTTTTCGGGCGACATTTCTCAGAATGGAAAAATTCTTTACTCCAATTTGAGAAATTGAAAAATTCGCAAAAATTTCCAAAATTTCCCACTTCATATTTTCCACTTTTATTTCTAACTTCCTTAATAATAAGATATCTTTATAAATCACTGCACATTCTGAAAGCGCTTCAAAGTATTACTCCAGTCGCCACCATGAAATATTTCTTAGGAACTAAAGTACCACTTCAGTGGAGTGTTCACAAGGAATCGATGCTCAACTATAAAGCCACTGCCAAATAGGCCTATACTACTTGATGTTTCGCCAATTAACTTTCTAAAACAATACTTACCTACCAAAATTGGATCCTCTAATATCTATTTTTTTTCTATTTTTGACACGCTCGAGGAAAAGTAGGCACAAGTCGCAACCGAGGAAAGGGTTAACGGCCTTACAACAGAAGAGCTGAAATGTACGTCTCTGCAGGTTGACAATAGTAGTGGACAGCAGTGATAATAGTTGAGTAAACTGATGACCAATGATGATCACTTGCGACAAGCGCCTCCTTTTGCTGGAACGGATTACATTATCTTTTTTTCTATTTTTTGCGTTACTTTTTGTATCTACTTTATTTATTTAGGCCTACTTTACTTGGATTTGATACAACGAATTTCTTATCATGTAATGTACAACGACAGGTGATCCATGCATTGTCATGTCACTTACCTAATCCGGTTGTATTTTTATTATAGCAAAGAAGAATTTGACCAAAACACGCCACCAGTCCTTCTTCTGTAGTTTTCTGTTAAAAGAAAAATTAAAGCAAATAAATTTCTTTCCCTGTTGTGTTTTTCCAGGCATTGCTAACTAAGAAAATATACCTTTTTCTACATAAAGAGGTCAGTGCGAGTGAGCCCTGCCAGGTTAGAGGAACAATGGTCACATGGATTATATAGGGTTGGTAGTCCGGCCGCGAGGGCGAAAAATGCGATTTCTTGTATAACAGCAATTTTTTTTGTAGTTTCTATACCTTTAGAATCCGCCGGGTGCCACTCTGGCAACCTTGAGCGTTTTTCACAAATCGCGTTTCCATGGCAACCGTCACTGAAATCGGTGGTTTTTGAAAATGAGCATTTTTTCCGGGCTGGGAAGAGATATTTGCGAGGTTTAAAGCCTGAAACTTTTCAAACATGACCTACTCTACTTCATCCGCACATAAACAGTTTGCATAAAGGTCATGGTCTGCTTCCACTTATTTGGCTGACTTTGTTGGTCGGACATTTCAGTGGGCCCATTGGATAGACTGGGCTGTTCATTCTAATTTCATTTAATGCTCTTGGACTAACATTCACATACACCGCCACTACCAGCCAGGTACCCCTTTTACACCTGGGTGGGGTGAAGCAAGTGAGGCAAAGTGACTTGCACAAGGTCATAAGCGAGCGTGTTTTTTTCTTGGTCAGGACTGGGAAACGCACCCGGGACCCTCTGATCAGGAGTCTGTTTCACTAACCACTACACCACGCCGCTTCCTGATGAGGCTAATAATGCCATATTTGGACATAGCCTCATCAATTACTTATATAGAAATGTGTGATTTGTAAATAAACTTTACTACTACTACTACGCCGTATACTACCCATATGATCTGCAGATCATTGTTCCTCGAATTAATCTGGGAGTGGCTCACTAGGAATGACCTCTTAATCTGGTAAAGAGAGTGAATTCTTCATGATACTCAGAACTTTGACAATGACTGTATAGAATAGGAAGAAAATAATAGAATAAAATATTCACTTATACAATCTATATAACGAACAACTGAATAAAGCAGTAAAATGAGCAAAATGAATAAAGGAACATAAGAAGCAAAGCAAAAAAGAAGATAGAATGTTAGAGCCAACCAAATAACAACGGCATGAGATGTAGTGTCGTGTTTAAATCTGAACTCCTCATTTTAAAGACTGGAAGCATTATTGGAAGGATGAGATAAAATGCCTTTTGAATAATATCGATATTGTATGTGAACTGGGTATTTTGTGGAGAAGAAACTGGTTACTCGATAGACATAAACTGCACGAAATGTAATTCAACTGCAGGGTTATCAAATATAGATTAGATTCCAGGGGGCGAAATTGCAGTATGTTTTTGGGTATTTGTTATCAAAATCACAAAATGCTTGTTAGCTAAAATCCAGGCTCCATTTTCATCCTGCTGCAGGTTGTACAATGTTAGAAACAATAGTGAGGTTCCGCAAATCTAACGAAACACGAAGTAAGTAATACGAAATTCAACTTCATTTCCAGGACCTAATTTATTTCTGGAAATGGTTGGTACCACAAATGTCCCTGCTGCCAGTGGGTCTTTTAGCATATCATGTAACACCGAGAGAGTTATGGTGCATCTTGAATTGTTAAATTTCCATTTCGTAGCTACACGAAGTCGAAACGAAAGGTAAATTTCAAAGTTTAATATACACCGTAACTCTATCGGTCTAACGTCATACCCTAAAAGACGCTCTTGCAGCAGGCAATATTCATGGTACCAACCATCTTCTGAAATACATTCCGTCGTGGAAATGAAGCCCAATTTCGTAGTTCGTACTTCGAATTTCGTCAGATTTGCGGAACCTCACTATATTGTTATTGTAGTAGTCTGGTGCAGTGGTTTGAGGATCGGAACTCGTGCGAGAGAGGCAACGGGTTCGACACCCAACATGTAGTCGAGTCATAACTATGTAATCCCAACCAGTGGTTGAAATCCAATGTGCGCTGAATGAGTCGTTCTTGAGTTCTCGAGAAGTGAGATTGTGGTACTATTAAAATTCGAATTTTTTCAGTTTTAGAGGATTCTAGTTTAGTCTAGTTCCAATGATCGTACATGTACGCAAAGATAAGGACCTTTCGTTGCATAAGGCATCCGTTTAGGTAGGCCTACACTTTACACTCGCCTACAGGTAGCCTCCTCATAGGCATTTCGATATGTGATCATTACACCGATCGGTTGGCATGAGAATCTAACTCTGACATGTATTGCAAGTAAAATACACAAAACACCAACATTTGAGCCAAAATCCGTAGATTGTCAGTTGCTAGCGCAACCTGTAATGAAGTGACCGCACTGATATAGCTGCCTATATAGTCCCTTTAAGGAAGTACCCCTAAATCATCTTTTAATGGGTAGTTTTATGCCAGGCCGTGCACGAGATTCGATTTGCAATGGTTTCACTGAGTGATATACAGATTTAAAAAAATAAAGATCGTTCGGTGAGAGCTCCGTTCGTTAATCGGCGAAGCGTTCAAGATCTGCATCTCAGGAAACATCTCGTCTCGGCAACATCGTAATCTCCGCAGACGATCAATTCAATGTTGGGATAAAGAATATTATTGAACCTTCATCCGCAATTTATGGTATATATCGACCAATCGGATGCATCAAAGCTTTTTTCTGCGGACCTTATCCCGGATATGACGAATCGAAGTAACATCTGTCTTATTACACATGGGATGTATCAAAAGAAATTCGTAATTCATACAGCGTGGTCGGTGTACCGAGAGACTAGGCTCGTCCATTGAGTCTAGTGGGAATCGAGTAGCCGATCATCGCCATACTTCACGGGTTGAGTGTTACTCAGTCTACCTCTTACATGTCTTGGTAAAAAAGTGTCGGGTGTGAGAGTAATGTGTCTGGTATCAGTGGACGTATGACTGTAAACCAATCGGTACTGTTACAAGGCACGGCTTATAAAGGGCCAACATGTACTCTTGCTAATAAATGTGGAATATTCTTTGAGAATTTCCATTTATTTCCAATAAAAGTTTTTCTGAATTATTTCTGTGCGTGTGGGTCGATTTCAATGAAACTTCATCAGCTGATGGGGACATTACGGGGGCAATGGTTGCTGTGGCTGGTGTTCTGAAAACAGTGCGTCGTGGATGTTGGGAGCCACCGCAATTTTAGTGAAAAATACCGCTTTTGAAAATCGGCTTGGCAAGCTTCTATCAATTGGTGATAAATCACTTTTGTTAGCGGTTTTGTTTGAGGGTAAGAATTAAACTTTCAAAACAAATTCAGGAACTCAATTATATGCACATCAGGGCGCTGAGGTTGATTTCTGCAACCCCGTTTTTACAAAAAATTGCGGCAGCTCCCTACACCCCCGATGCACTGGTTTCAGAACATTAGCCACAGCAACCATTGCCCCCGTGATGTCCCCATCAGCTGATGAAGTTTCATTGAAATCGACCCACACGCACAGAAATAATAAAAAAAAAACGTTTATTGGAAATAAATGGAAATTCTCAGAATATTCCACATTTATTAGCAATAGTGTATTTCTAGTGCGTTTCATCTCTAAAATTTGGACTCGCTTTATCTCGAATGACAACTGCTTGAATATTAAGCAAAGCTTGTAAATATCAAATCGTTTCCCCTGCCGATTAAATACAGGTAGTTACCTACATTGACGTCACATTTTATGGCAAGAATATCGAAGAAGTCTACACTGGTGCTAAAATTAGGATTGAACAAGGACAGACACGACATATTATAAAAAGTTTATTTTTAAAGAATGGTTGCTTATAAATAATAAATTTGTTTATAAATAACTGGTTTGCTTCTTAACAGTTGCTTTTTTCTATTCCCGACTCGACTGGAAGGGTCTTTTTCTGCTGAGTCAGTAGTCCCTATACACTGACGTCATGGGCGGAAAATATATCGGAAATGTTTTATTTTTTATACAATATTTTTATAGTGACATTTTTATAATAACATTGGCGCTAGAATTAGAAACGGACACGGCAAAAATGGCATGATATTGATCGAGATAAACTGGAGTACCGACGTGTCTGGGAAGGGTATATTGGAAATTGGAAAAAAATAAAAGCTAGCTGGCGCAGCGCATCATATCCAAAAGACCTTTCCAACAAAGATGGTGGCCTACTTGTTCTCCACATGACGTCGTGGCCATTCATTGTCCAAAAATGATATAACATTACCAAATGCATCCTCTCAGACAATTACAGTTTCCTAAATTAAAGTTTCCTAAACTTTTGTGCCCGTTGCCCGCTTGACCAGCTTAGCACGCCAGAGCGCCCGGAGAAAATTTATAATATCATTACCGGAGTCGTAACCCTGTTGGGTTTTTGCCGGAGGTGTGGAGTCCACGACGGGCCACAGTCCACCTGTGTGGGTCTCTTACTTGCCCTGGCATAGACACTCAGGTACAAGGGACCACGGCTTTTAGTCCCGTCCGACGATCCCACAATTAATATTTCATAATTTTTGCTTCACAATTTTTTTGTTTATACCTTCGCCCGGAGTCGAACTCGCGCCGACACATTGCACAGTTTGATAGTCAAACGCGCTAACCACTCGACGGCTTACACCGTCGAAGAGTGTGGTGTCACGAAGAGTTGGTCCGACTTTAAACTCCCTTCGCAGTTGTGAGTCGCGCCCCCTTCGGTTTACTCGCTCTCTACACCTGCTTTACCGGTACTTCATGGAAGTTGCCGCGTTTGGTCAACAGATGGCGTCAGGGCCTGGCGCGAGTTTTACAGCCTATCAGCACGCTGCTTTCAGAACTCTTTGGCCCGTTGGCAACGGATGTTCTTGTGCTACCATGGCTATGAACCGCTCGGCCAATGAAAAAGTGTCTCAGGCCAGCTTGGTTACCGGTGGCTCGGTGCTCTCATCGGTCGACTCTCTCAGCGCCATCTGTCGACCAAACGCGGCGAATTTTACGAAGTTAAGCAGTTGTGGAGAGCAGGTAAACCGAAGGGGGCGCGGTACACAACTCCGTAGGGAGTTTAGGTCCGACTGGGATCGAACCACAAGTCGGAACGGTGGCAGACACCGATGTTCCCACTCCGCCACTCAACTCCATCGCTGATGGTCTACCACTCCACTCCCGGAAAGGGTCGAAACCCTTCCCGGAATCCTCCATACGTTAATCCCATTTATATCCCAGTCTTATTGTATTAGTTTGTTCCGGTGTGAACCCATCAGATAATTGAGTGAAGATGTTATGAGAGGCTGGTCACTCTAATTCTAAGCTCTAACTCATGACGAATATGGCCTCGCGGAAATGTAATGAAAGGCGGATGACGGACACAAGGGACACAGAGGTTAAAGCGAATGGCTCGCGGTTTGTTGACAGTTGTTTGTTGACATGTCCTCAAATCGAGCGCCGTTTTGAGAAAAAGGCGAAAGAAGGATTTTAGTTTAATGGGAAATGCATTAGAGAGCCAAACTTCGGAGGCGTATTCTGCAAAATCTACCGCTTCGAAATCAATGTGAATAGTACAAAATGTACATTTTGACCGACTGAATTTGAAACTGTCATTAACCCATTTTAACAAATTTTTATTTGAACCTCGTCCCCAGGTGCACCTTCGCATATCTGCACAAATTTTGCCTATGACTGGAGCACGGCTTTGCCTGGAGACCAGGTTCACTCTCTATGGGAGGTATTACCAAAACAAACCCCGCCAGCCATTTGCTTTAAAGCGAACTGGTCGTGCCTGTCAAGGTTCTAAGAAAGGCAAACGCCGCCATCTTGAATCTATTACTTCACTCACATCGGGAATTTACAGCCGACTAAGTGCATATTTGCACAACTGCTGTGGCTTTGCTGCTTCGAATATCATTTAAAACAGGTCAACTGCAAATCTAGGCTTACATGTATCTATGGATGTAATCCGCTAAAATACGAAATTTGTAATTTGTAAATTTGTGAATTTCGTATAGGCCGCGAAATTATTCTTGGTGTCATTTTTGACTACCGCGACTTATTCCCTTTAAGGACGTGAATGACAACGTAAATGACTAAAATGTGTGGCTCAAAAAAAACTGCAAAGCTTACATGTACTTCGATCTACTCAGAACCTCCAAACTGGTCATAGCAATGGATGGAGAAACTTCCTACAGAAGACACCGAGATATCCCGATTCGGTCAAATGGTTGTAGCTCCATGCCCTATTTTGTAAAGCAAAGTCGAGGTGCTAACCATGCAGAATTTGGAGTTCGCCGGTAACTAAACTCCCTACGCAGTTGTGAGTCGCGCCCCCTTCGGTTTACTCGCTCTCCACAACTGCTTAACTTCGTAAAATTCGCCGCGTTCGGTCAACAGATGGCGCTGAGAGAGTCGACCAATGAGAGCACCGAGCAACCGGTAACCAAGCTGGCCTGAGACACTTTTTCATTGGCCGAGCGATTCGTAGCCATGGTAGCACAAGAACATCCGTTGCCAACGGGCCAAACAGTTCTGAAAGCAGCNACCGACACCGACGACGACACCGACGACGACACCGACACCGACACCGACACCGACACCGACGCACACGCCACGACATAATGCCCCCGACTTTTTCGGAAGTCGGGGGCATAAAAATGGCTCTGGTGCTAAAAGTACTGGACCGAATCGAGATATCTGGGTGTCATTTTTCTCCTAGAAAAATTCCCAACCCATTCCTTCCGGTGATTTGGGACTGAGTGTAGTGGAAGGATGCTTGTGCGTTTTTTGTTCCACCCCTTTGGCCTCGTCGAAGTTTTTACCCGGAAACTCTTGTTTCCTCCCACTGTACATGAATTTATCCAATATTGCCAAATGTTATTGTAAATTCAAAATAACGCTAAGAATTTTTTATCACCACTCCGTTGACAATTTTTTTTACTTGTAACTGCAATTTATGCGTTTGTCCGTTTCATAAACATGTTGTTCAATTTTCAATCACCATCAGTCCATTTACAGACCTGAGCGCATTGAATTTGCTCTTCTGATATTGCGTGTGGTTTGTTGACAACAGCCGCATTAAACACACAAACAAAGTGATTTTGATTGGAAATAGTGAAAACTAATAAAAAAGGTGAGCATCAACAGCTAGGGACGCCGGAAGGTAAACAAACTGTGCATCGCCGATTCCAGTTTGAAACGTCAAGTCATCAACACCCGCCAATCAAATTAGTATGGGCCGTTATAACCGCAAAAAAGACGTCACAATTTAAAGACGTTGTCATTCATGATCTCTAGAGTCGTTGTCATGTGATCTCGAGTCGTAGCCGAGAAAGACGTTCGGACGATCTCGAGTCGTAGCTAAGATGGACGTTGCCTGGTGCTGTAGTTCTAAGGTTGATCTGGAGTCGTTGGTGATACAATGGCTTACGAAATTCAACTTAGAGTTTGTAAAATTCGATTTGCTGCGACTCCAGATCAGATAAGATAAGATAGATAAGATATCCAGACGACTACAGCGCCACCCAACGTCTTTCCCAGAAACGGCTCGAGATCACCCTGACCACTGCAGCGCCACCCAACGTCTTTCTTATTTACGACTCGACAACCTTACGACTCAAGCAGCCTCCAACATCTTTTTAGCTACGACTCGATATCTTTACGACTGCAGCGCCACCCAACGTCTTTCTTATCTACGACTCGAGATCATTCTGACGACCACTAGCCACCCAATGTCATTTTCAGCATTGACTCGAGACTCATCACAACGATTAGAGATCATGAACAACAACGTCTTTTTTGCGGATATAACCGCCCATAGTATAGGACGGGGACGACGTACGATTCAAATTAGTTTTGATCAATGGCCAAATGATTATAAATTTCACAGCAATGAATCTTATTTCGTATTACATTCACGCATGGTGAAATTCAATTCAAACAAGTTAATCAGCCACGACTCCAACCATTTTTTTGGACCAATTCGTTATCCATCACTATTACGAGATTTTTTTACTACGAATCGACAAATCAGCTTTCCAGTGACCAAGGCATGAGCAAATATCCCTCGAGCAGTAATAGATAGTACTAGTATCTCATCCTCCCATAGCAGGGCTTTGGTCTCGTTCCTCTTCATACACACGCACGAGTGGAGGAAGAGGAGCGAGGTAAAAACCCCTGCTGAGGATGTAGTATCTCCACTGAGATTCAGCGGGCGTGCGGTTGATTGAAGGAATAGCTACACTGTACACTACAGTGTATTTGTTAGTACAGGATAGAGCTCTTACTAAAATCGACGATGTCCCCACTGATTCTTTGGCCGCTGTTACGTAAGATTCCATTTCCCACTAGTCGTTTGAGATTTAGGGTAAATAATACATGTAAGAATGGGTTTCTAAAAAGGTGAAAGACATAGCTCGAAAGAAACTAGAACTAGAATACATGTAGACGTGTACAAAATAGACACAAAATGCAGCCGATATAAAACTTTTCGACAGGCATGTGCCCTGAAAGTGCAGACATTTCATTTTTCAAGTACAAATAGTACCCAGAGGAACATTTTTACCAAACTAATGTTAGTGCGTCAGCTTAGGCAACATAAAGAAAATCTTTAGTTTAGCATCAGCGCCCGCCTCGAATTTTCTCGCCGCCTCAAAAAAATTTTTTCAAAAAAAATTTTTTTTCTTCAATTTTTTTCTCACATTATAATGTTCTCTGTCAAAAAGTGTGGTTTCTTGTCTACACATGCCTTTTCCAGGGTGACTCAGATATGTATTTTTTTTAAAATAAAAACCTTTTTCGAGTTAATAGGGCCTACTAAGGATTTGTCTATTGTATGATAAATGGTGCAATGCTTCCAAGCTCTCTTTCGATGATCACAGTCCATTTCAGTATTAAAAAAAACAAAAAAAACCTCCTCCCTCCTCACTTTTTACAAGTTTGACTGATGCTAAACTAAAGATTTTTTTTATGTGGCCTTACTTTCGCCGTATTGTTTAGTTTTCCACGCGATGTAATATTTTGTGCCGCGCAGTTTATTTTTATTGGTTGTTGCGATCGTGTTTGTTTCTCACTAGTTGTAACAATTTGCCTCTCAGCCAACTCTTTGTTCAGATTTTTTTTCACTAGCTGTAACATCATGCCCATTGCCGTTTTTACGAGTTGTGTTTGTTTTGTTTTTTACCAGCTGTAACACTCTTTCCAATGTTATTTTTTTCCTCGGAACATGCTAAAAAATTTGTTGTGAAAAAATCACTGTAGAGTCATGAATACGTATACGAAATATTAGCTTGGCCATAATCCCATGTGGGCCTCCCTATGACACCAGTCCGGCAGCAAGGTACACAAATCCTTGCCAACCGAATTGACATTCATATGGGACTCGCGCAAGTGTAACTAGATAATTTGCCGGGGGTGTGCATAATTAATTGTGTTACGGTTGAGAAATGAAAGGTATATCCGTCAATTCTCGTCAATTCACGCGAGACTTTGAGCAATAAGGCGATGGACACACCAATGGGATGACAAGTACCTCGTCGACAATTTGATATGAGCTGCAGTACCATGGTTTAATATGTGGGTGTATCGTTAACGTATGTGTCGTCTCTGAAAGAATTCTGAGAACCAAAATCATGGACTAAAAGAGTCAGTAGTGCCAAAAGGGTAAATGTCGTCCTGGGTACCCCTAAAGGGTACCCAGGTCCAACCTGGGTATCCCTAACTGGCACCCAGGTACGTACTGGGTACCCTTTAGGAACCTAAAGGATACCCAGTTTGAAATTCCCGCCTGGTGAGATACCTGGAATCCAGGTTGATGGTACTTTTACCGTTCAGCTCGTCATGCTCGTCAAACTGGGTATCCTTTAGGTTCCTAAAGGGTACCCAGTACGTACCTGGGTGCCATTTAGGGATACCCAGGTTGGACCTGGGTACCCCTTAGGGGTACCCAGGACGACATTTACCCTTTTGGCGTCAGTAGTTGGCTTTTCAATGGTTAAAGCGCCACGCTATGCATCCAAAACTGAGTTTCGTGACGCCGTCGTAGTGCATCTCATTATGCTGACCTCGTCCATAGCTTTATACACACGATCAATGTACACCATTACACCAGCGCTAATTCATGGTGGTGAGGTTGATCATGATCTTGTGTCAATGCATGCCCGACAAGACTGTTGAAATCTACCTATTTGAATGATCTAAGTCACCAATTAGGCATTGAGACTGTTGCTACAGTAAAAGAATGAGTTGAGGCATGGCACCTAAGGCACCACGGCTTACTGTCCCATGGCTCAAGCTACTCGTGTTCCTCATTCGGATGGGGTCTTTTACTTACCCTTACAAAAGCCACAAAGTACAACGTACCATGGCTTACTGTCCCCTGCGACGGACGTGAAGAGCCTGATGATATTCCTCACTTGGATGGGGTCTTTTACTTGCCCTTGCATAGACAAAAGTACAAGACACCACGGCTTATTGTCCCATGGCCCAAGCTACTCCCATGTTGCTGACTGAATGGGAACTTTTACTTGAGCGGTGATGATTCATATTACCCTCCGAGGGCCAACTGCTGACCGCTTTATCCTATTTTTATTCTCAGCACTTTCTGGAACACACTTGCGGTCAGTCTCATTGGTGTTTTAGCTATCACGGCAAATCGTACTATTCGAACACGGACTATCTGAGGATTTCATGGTAGCACCTTCAATGGCTGGACTAGTGCTACAACTCTCACGTGCATGAATAAAAGAAAGTACAAGAACAACCGTGTAATAATCGATGGTTGATTCTTAATGCCTGTTAATTATTTATCGGAAGGAATTGAACGAAAACAGATGACTTTGTCCGTTCCATTCAATCGTTGTCAATTGCATATCGAAGAATGGCGCCCCTAAAGGTACTATGACACACCAAAGCAGTTCTCAAAACGTCCTGCCCCGTCCTAAAAAATCGTAAAACGGGCTAGAACGTGTAACGTTGGCCAAATACTAGAGAGTTTTCGCAAAGCCCCCGAAACGCCAACGCGGACGTCTATCCTTTTGTTCGGTGCTCTCTTCGTGGCATCGTACAATGGGTTTGGCGTTGGCGTTTCAGGGGCTTTGCGAAAACTCCCAAATATTTCAACATCTACCGAAGTCCAGCGATGGCATCTTCTTGTTCTGACATCCTATGGAACTGATTGAAAAATATTTGAAGAAAGGTTGTTCCTATCAACCATCTGAAGAATGTTTCTTCAAATTCTTTCCAAATCATTCCCAACGACTTTAGAAAACAGCAGAAAATCTGCTTTAGAAAATCTGCTGAAACCTTGGGGTAGATGAGTCAAGGAGAGTCTTAATATAAACACGACTACATGTTAGTGATATCTGTTTGTCATTGAATAATAATGGACGAAAATATAGTATTGCTGATTCGCTATGGTAGAGAAAGTGCAGGGGGTACAGTCACTGACCCACCGGATATTATTCTGAGCTGGGACAGATTGGCTTATTGCGTTGCAGCATCCGAACGTGTGAGTCTGCTGCGGAAAGCAATGTAATGAGGAACCCGCGTGCCGGAAATCCCGACAGGTCGGCGCTGCGAGCAGTGCGACCGAAACGACGTCATTGACGTCGTTTTATGTGTTGACGCTACGTCATGAAAACATGAGCTGTACATTTTCTACAGAAAAAAATGAGATAAAGACGTTGCCGAAATCGTCATCTATGTCTTCATTTTAAGGAAAAAAGCATTGCAAAATAGCAGACATTTTCATCTGCTACAAGATGGTGTAAATTTTAATGCCAGGTGACCGAAACGAAAGGGTGATTTTCATGCCAGAAATAAATGGAAATAACGTTAGAAAAAAGAAACTTCGGTCGCACTGCTCACAGCGCCGCGTCGTGACGTTAGTTCCCCCGGTTCCTCATACGAAGTGCGATGTAAGACACATTATAGCGACATTCAACATATCGGCGGTAATGAAGAATCTATTTGATCCGTTGATACAGGAACGCGTCGGCGGGACTTGCTTCCCCCATAGCCACGACTCCAAGTCACCCACGCCAACATTTTCTGCCCCTTGCAGAGTCTATACGTATTGTATTTTCATTTTTCCATCAGGGCCGAAGCCAGTGCATTATTAGTCCTGGACAGGTATCAGGAGGCTACGGAAGAGGCCATCTCAGGCTACTCATATTCCGGAAGTGACTTTCGATAACTCATATTGGCCTATGGCGCAGGCTGGATTCGAACCCGGTATCTGGCACTTGCTAAGCAGCCGTGATAACCACACCAGCTTTAGGGAGTGCTTGCTGATGAAAACCGATTCAATCGGGTACTTGTGGGAGAAAATTATCGAATTTGACACATTAATGCCGAATCGAATTTAACACTTTTATGCCGTTGTGCCCCGGCATAAAAGTGTTACCGGTATGTTGGTCACAATGATTGCTGTTCCTATAAGACTTCAAACTCCGATTTCACCTTTTATTCATGTAAGCACTTTTAGACTGTGTTACAGTGAAAAGCATTTCTTTAAAGTGCAACATACGGAAGTAGTCATGTAATTACTCAAACTGTCCAGGAATTGCGAACATTCTATCAAATATTTGCAGACCTGGGTGCGGCGTTGTATTCGGGTCATGTAACCGTTTGTTTCGCGCATAAAAAACGCCCGACTCCGCTGAAAAGTATTCTTAATTTGTTGATGGATCCCACATCAAAGACCACAGAACAACCCCGACAATAACGGAAATGAAATCGGGAAATTTTCCACATGCGCATGCGCAATAGAAAAAAAAATAATGGCGTAGTACCAGAGCTAGGCGCTAAAGTAGATTACCTTTCTGACTGATCAACGGGTGGGTATAAAAAACTGACCACGGAGATCTATGTGGGGTTGGTCCGAAGGTTGTTCCTGACTAATTCGAAAGTATATACACGAATGAAAAAAAAGCTTTTATCTGAATTGCAAAGGGGAAATAGACGGTAATAAAATTTGCCAGGATTTGATATTACGAATGGAACCTCAACGAAAGCTATGGGCCGTTATATCCGCAAATACATGTAAAGATGTTACAAGATAAAGACTTTGTTAGCAATGATCTCTAGTCGTTGTGATCACAAGTCGTAGTAAAGAAAGACGTTAGGCGGCGCTGCAGTCGTTAAAGGGGCATAGTATTCCTTCCATATCCTGCGCTAAACATACCCTCGCTAAGGGAGACATCTATTGACAATGTTGTTAAACTACCGCTTATGAACCTCGCCCCATGTAGAGTAACTCTCGTTGCTAGAGTATCCACGTATGCACTGTATTCGTAATCATATTATATTCTCCAATTGGGGCGAAAGGCAAGACTACGGCAATGTTGAGGAGCCACGGTGGTGTAGTGGTTCGGATCTCCGACTAGCGGTCAGAGGGTCCCGGGTTCGAATCCCACTGGCCTCTCTCCACCCAGGTGTATAAATGGGTACCGGTCGGAAATGCTTGGATTGTAGCGCTGAATGAGCAGCTCATCTGAGTTCTACTGAAAGGTTTCAGGATAGACTGGGGTTAAAGTGTAAAGTCGGATGACACCGCTACCGTTGTTGAGATCAGACTATAAACCCAAACTTTAACTTTATCTTTAACGGTATTGGAGAACGATGCGATCACCGTCGGTGGCACCGGCTGTCTACAAAAAGTGGCACTATCGTGCCCCATTATTACTAGCTGTGACTCCACCTGAGGTCAAAATAATCTTCGTGGGTGCGTACGGCCCTAAGAGAGACCAAGACCACCAATCCTGTGACAAACAATACAGGGGGACATCCGGAAGACGGAGGCATTAGATTCTACCACACCAGCCTGTCAGCCCGTTTTTTATCCATCCTGCTATTTTCCACAAACGGATCCGAGTTAAATGCTAGGACACAAAAAATAAATCTCTCCAATTTAATTCAACTCGGCCGTGAATCGTTTGCACTAATCGACCATTTCAAGAAATTCAATAGATCTCTTCAATAAAATCGTTGAGGAATAATCTCTTTAGCTGCATTTAATCTTTTATAACTTAATTCATTCCTAAGATGTCGGGTAATTAATTAGATTGCCGATATTTTTTTAATCTAGACGTTTATCAGTCGAGTCTGTTGCTCTTACTGATCAAGGAAACCGACTCAGAAGACGGTTCAGAAGACGGTGGTGAATGGCAGGGAAGCCCAATACAAAGGGCTGTCTCAAGGCCGGTCCTTTTTTCGCGGCACCTGGCGTTCGCAATCTCGTACCCAGAGTTCAATGCCACATTAAACTCTGGAAAGGGCTAGACCGGTACTACTTTTCCACAGTGCAAATGCATTGTTGGTTGGTGGCGGATGGATTTCTGACCGTTGCACAGCGAATTGCGTAGGGATTCGAAAGAGTTCGTTCTTTTTTCCACAATAAAACATCGAATACCCCACAGAATGTTAAAATAGTAGTAACTTTACAAGTACTGGAACAAATTATAATTTTCGGTACGATTATTTTATCAAATAATTTGTAAAACCTATGAGCACAAGAATCTTGTGCTGGGTTCCAGCCCTTTTCAGAGGTCTTAGCCAAGGAACGATGGTGGCGACCTCTTCAGATTGCTGGCGTTCGTCTGTTTGTTCTCGTGTGTAGGCGAAGTACAAACACAGATTTTATTTAGTAATATTCATCAACATAGCAATCCGTTGACCGAAAAGGAGGGTGGTCATATAGGGCTTGCAGTCCCTCACACCTTATCAGGGGAGAAACATGGCGGCCATGTCCAGGGCTCGCAGTGCCCACTTTGCCACTTTAATCATCCCTGGCTCTTCAGTCCGTCGCATGGGACAATAGCCGTGATACCTTTGTACCTTGTGCCTTTGCAAGGACAAGTATAGAAGACCCCATCCAAGTGAGGAACATGAGTAGCTTGAGATGGCCTCTTCCATACTTACCAGGGCCAATAATGCTATAGCGTCGGCCCTGACAGGAAAATCTAATACAAACACAAATACAATACATGTACGTGTGCTGTCATTTTGTAGGTATCTACAGTTATACAGAGTATCAAAAAAATCTCCAGGCCAAACCCAGGCAACCTCAAGATCTAAGGTTTCTCAGAATCCAGATACATGTATACCCCATGAACTTCTCACATAAAAAATACACTCGTATTTTTTTCTTTCGCAACAAGTCAAGATTGGCATCCAATAAACACACACCAATGAGGATATTGGGTGACCATAAAGCAGACCTGTCGCCCCTCTCTGATTCAGCAATGGTAAAATAGCTAGCCGCCAATTACAACGAATATGTAAGACTTCTAAGACTCTGACATGGCAAAGAATTACCAAACCGATTCAACTGCTCACGTTCCTCATGATAACGTACAACTCAAACTCGATCCAACTACACGCAGTTGCGAAACCAAATACCAGCATTTCAAAGAAAGTACTTAGAGATAAACCAGCTTACAGGGAATACATATTCGCAGAAGAATATGATTACTGTTTAGTAGACCAGTTGCAGAGATTGGAAAATCAATGAATTGGTGAAATTCGACAGTCACAAAATAAAATATTTC
>NMRB01002342.1:25426-41668 GCA_002633025.1 Notospermus geniculatus
TAGGAACCAATAAGAACGCTTGAACAAGAATTTGAAAGGCATGACACATTTATTGTTGGAAAGTTGACTAATTTTTATTCAATCAGTATTAATATTACATGTAATATAACAAGTATCAATACATACACAATGATATTTACACGTAAAATGTACAAGACTTTTACATATGCGGCGCACTATACAGACTCGCAAATAATACAACATAATGCAATGAAAATCTCCCTTTCTGTTTTGTTAGATTTGTGTAACTTCGTGTCTGTTCGCTAACCTTTACGGTCGTTTTCTGTTTTTAAAAAAAGTGCCATAGGCCAATAAATAGTTAAGATTTCTGTGCAAAGATTTACAAATCTTCATTTTACAAATTCATACTTCCTCGCGGAAGAGGATCAAAGGACTCCTCAATATGCAATGAGCCGGATCCATTGCAGCTAAAACTATAAGGTTTCTGATATCACAGTTTAGCGGCGATGCCGAAACGCCTTTGCCAGTATTTTGTGGTGGTGGTGCCAGTAGGCTACTCCTCTATGCGCATGTATAGTTCCAAACTCTATTTCACGCTGTTTTTGTTCGATTTTTTTAGTTTACAAATTGAATAAAAATGCTTTTATGTCGCGAAAAATAAGATATCACAGATTAAGGCTTAAAAGCATTTGTTACATTCCACCAAAACATGATACTGGCTTATATTTTATTTTACAACTTTTTTATAATGCCCAGTATTGACGGCAGTAATGTGTGTCAAAATCGCAACTCAATTCAATTCGTCAACACAAAATTATAATATTTCGACAAAAAAATCATTTTCATCTAATGCGACTCGTCACAATACGCACGATACAGTAAACGTAACCATTGAAATGTTACTTGACCATTTAAATAAAGAATTCCATTCAAATTAACAAAGGACACTCTCCAGGGGCCGGTTGCACAGAAGTTAAAAATCACTGTTAGTTTATCTTGGCGTTAACTTATCCGAAAATGTTAGTTTTGTAAGTTAAAACAAGGTGAAGGATTTAACAGGAAAAGTTAAATTAACAGACTTTTATCTTTTCAACTTTTTGTGCAACTGGCCCCTGGCTTATTATTATTCGTGACGTCACAATACCAATTTGCTATATTATATAACGAATGAAGAAAAATGACACATTTTGAAGAGTTACGTCGATAAGTTCACATGATATCCGATACATACTAGATTAGGAAATAAACAGAGTCTGTTGTAATTCTAACAACACAATATTGAGGCCAATATACTTCCCCGCCCGACCAGCAGTTGCGTTTAGAATCATTGTGGAGAGAAAAAGCAATGAAAGTATTTTCCGTTCCGCACAGGCCTACTTGCCGGCGATGAGCCAGTAAATTATAATTATTGACCCATGGTCAATTTTCGGTCCGGCATTGACACTCTCTCCCATTCAGCAGACTTTCTTCATTCACACTTCAATCTGATCTCACATCGCCACATTCATGCAAAACAACACCAAACGGCACCATCCACGCAAAGATGAATTTCTCCGCACGCTGTCTGGACGCTTCATTGAAATAGCGCCGAAACCATTGGCTTGCGGTAACCACAGAAAACAAAACACACCGGAATCCGGTGTGGCACCTGCCAGTGTTTCAGTTTGTCATTGTTTCCCCTTGTTGTTCGGGAAACGCTGGAAGATAGAGCTACGTGTGTGTGCCCCCTGGTGTCAAGTCGCAGCATGGTCCGTCAGACAACACCAGGGGAACAGTCATAGATGGGGAACATTCAAAAACGTTACATTGGGAAGAAGAGATTGAAAGTTTGGGAAGAAAGAGGATATTCACAACATTCTACCACTCTTGCCTCGAAGACCCACACAACTACTTTAATCAGTCACCCTCATTCAATCAGCATTAATTCACTTCGTCCCATTCTTTCACCAACTCACACACCGTAATTCTAAAGATAGGTGATATAATTGCTATTCTGGATATAGCTCCACAGTGTTATACACGAGATATGACATTAAGAACTTACGCCATTTTAAAACATGCCAAATGTATCCCAGCAGTCTTGTAGAACCGGAGTGATTTGCTTCGTCAATTAGACTGCGTTAGGTGTGTTCGTGACAGACCGGACTGTTCATGACAGCCCAACTCTATATTATTATTTATAGATATTCCTTTTCTGTTGAATATTCCGACCCTTATACTCATCTGGTGATGTGAATTGCGATCACCGGATGTGGTCGGCTTGATCAATGTGCTCGATAGCAACATGTCATGGTAGGGCCGATATCATCCGCAGGAAAGACTCACCATCATCAAATATAACAAACAGTCATTCCCAGTCACGCACTGACGCATCCGTTTGCTCATCTACTTTTCGGTTGGTCAGCTGGCCGCAAGCGCATGACACCGCGGTGACACTCGCGGTGGTTCGCGGGGACTCGCGGGCCACGTGGAGACAGGCCTTTACTCCATTTAGTGTTACCGTAGCGGGACGGTCTCTTAAACTCTCCATCAGGGCATAGAACCAGTCCATTTCTTTGCTTTCACATTACATTCTCGAGAAATACATTCTTCCTGCCCTGAGACAGCATGGGAGTGAGAATGCCAGGCACTTCGACGATCTGTGGGCAACCTGACCCTCAGTTGCAAAGAATAAAGACTGTTTGTTTAACTAGTTCGGTGCCTCACATTACTCGTACCTATAAAGTGTGATTGGTTACGGCATTTTTCACCCTTACCTTTTTGTAACTAGCATTCTTCAGCGATTTTGATAACACTTCTCACTAGACAGGTTCTTAAATTAGGCTAATCAATGGTAAAAGGAATCTCGAATGATGGAATTCGAATTTAGTCCATTTCCTTTGGATTTTTAATAGGTTTGGGTTGTTCAGTTCAACGAACCTTGCTGATAGGACTCTAAGCATTCAAGGAGAAGATAGCGCGATCACGGTCAGCTTCACTATAACCAATTGCATGGGCCTTTCACCCGCTGGGTATGCGCTTTGATGAGGGCGCCTTGAAAAGACTCGAGGGAGGAATGATTGCAATCCCCCGCCCTTACACACACATACACATATACAAAAAATATATTATCCCATTGCCATATTTTCTTCACCATGTTCACTGACTGAATGTAAAAAACACTTTTACTCAGCAGCAAGTCGACTTCAATTTGATTTCCTGGTACCGTATATCTACGTCCTCAGGGGTGGGAATGGTGACAGCCAAGCTCTATTCTACCAAAAATAGATAAGAGAGTTATCTCTCTTATCTATTTTTGATTCTACGGAATTACCGTAGGCTATAATTTTCTGTAGCCCAGGACTGCTCCCCCCACCCGATGTACGGCCGTATTTTAATTTTAGAATATGATGCATGAAATCGAATGTCAACAATGGCGATATAAGTCAGTCATAAATGTACATCAGTCGTTATCATTTAGTAAAAATGCACGAGAATCACGTGCCTGCACGACGCCCATGTTTGAAATTCAGCGATAACCTGTAGATGATGAGCAAACTAATTAACAAACGTATTTTCACACCTGCACACCAAACACACTTACTCATACTTATCACGCCAGAAGCAAATATTGTTTTTGTCATTTGAGGTTCTCGTCGGAAGGCTAGGCACCTGTAACGCGTTGGTGGAGGAATTGCAGCAAGCAGTCAAGGCATGTGCAACAAGCTAGAAAAACACGCATTCAAACGCTACTTTCTTTATGCAAGGTTTTATGCCGTCTCATTTTAACTCCAGTGTGGAGTTCATTGCTTTCCCCAACGGGTGAAGGCCATGTCACGTAAAAGTGGTCGTTGACGGCCTGAACGGCGCATGCCAGACTACTTCAAAATACAGCAACTTTATTTTCCATACAATCAGCGTATATCAAGATACCAATTACCAACTTAGTGCTATTTATGGAACTTTAGCAATCAACCGATCCAGACAATCAGAAAAATTCCATCCTGTCTTACCGGAGTTGCTGCCGATGGATAATCACAAAAAGTTATTCTCTGGCACGAGTTCCTGTCAATTAATTGCAATAGGAAAGTAGCGAATGGATTACCTTTCCGCACCCGCATCTATACTCAGTCTCACACAAGATATCGAAATACTATGAAGTGCTTCCAGACTAATGGGTTAACAAGGGGTTTGCTTGCTCTTGGTGGTTTCATACCTTAATGCAAAGTGGTTGGATGTTTTACCTACTTAGCTTCAGAATCATCTGCATATCAAGTCAACATGCACACAAATCGATAACTTCCAGAGAAGTCGGCTGTTCGCTACATACTTGTTCTATTTGCTCTCTCCTTTCACATACCCAGGGAAGTAAAACTTGGCCTGTGCATATTGCTTACTCTTGTTACTGCACATTCTCAAAGGAGCGGAACGTCGGGAACCCCGTTTCTATTACATTATAACCAGCCTACTGTAAAAACATTACCAATACGACATCTCAGTCTGGTGGAACAGACAGCCCGATATAGACATGTAGAAGAGGTTTGCATACTCAGCCTCATCGGCCGGTGTAACAGTAAAGAGTGTCCCCCTGTAAAAAGAGTCCGCTTCTATTGCACAATGACGAATTAAGGTGCATGGCTTTAGTAGAAACCAATCGCCAGAGATTAGAATGTAACAATACGATATTTTGTCCCTCGGACAGTTTTCCTATCCGGACATTCTTTCCTGTCACACCTGGCACGAACTTCTTCGTAAATTTCATCAACAATGCTTGCCTCAATTCTGAATTGTTGAAAATTTGGTTTTTGTGGATGAAGGAAAATCGCAAACACAAGGTAGTCACGATGAAATAAAATGGAAGTTTTGGGTCTGCATTATGAAGCCATTTTAATGATAAAAGTAACTTCAGTCATGTCAGTTTTGACGTGGAAGGGGTTGATTGGAATAGTCTTGGTCCTCAAGAGATGAGGAACAGCCATGCTATTGATCAGAGCAACCTATTTTAGTAGAATATAACGGATTAAATAACGAGAATATTAAGTGAAGGGATGTATCGACTGGTCCCCGGGCTTTGAGTGGTTGCAAGTAGACCACAACGATGTATTGGGTTTTCCGACAAGACGGCTCGAAGAATGCACAGACACTTCATAGCCCCGGGCCTCCGACAAAACCAATATCTTATCGAAATGTATCAGAAGTATGTAAAATAGATTTAACACCTTGGGTTTTGACAATGTGACCTTTGTGACCTTTTTTGTAACGTTGGGTTAAAAAGTCAATCCAAACTGCAATGTTTCATGCACGACTCTGATACCAGTAGTAGGCCTATGGGTCGACCAGGGACCTTATTCACAAAGCTCCCGTAACTTTAAGGGTACGGAAATCCTTTGACAGGCTGATAGTGAACAATAGGTTGTCCGCAAAAGGACAATAGTTTGCGCACTCCCGAAAGTTAAGGGAGCTTCATGAATAAAAGGTCCTCGTCATTTCTCACCACACGAACAGGTCGAACAAAGCATTCATTTTCCGCCCCGCGTTCTGGTCGACGGAGTATGAATTGGCTTTCACAAGCAGAATAGGAACTGCACCATAAATAACCTATTACATAGCCTACTGCATAACTCACAGCACATGTAACTGACATATTCCACAAAGAAATGTCACCGTTGCTGCTGTCTTTTGTGAGGAAAATTAATTGACATTGGACAGATCTTTATCCATTTTGTTCTTTGACAACCTGCATCACATGTTCATGTTATGTAATTACGTTGGGTGAAACGTCACGCCAGCCCACCATACACGCCAGTGGATTCTTTCTAGATTTGATCAAGTCTATTGGCCCGGTTGCACCAGTCATACTTATTAGGTTGACCTTGTGCTCAAACAACCTCAAAGTCATTCTCAACCTCAAATTGCGTTGCACCAGCTATTCTCATGCCCAAAGTCATACTCAGGAACATTGAATATCCTATGCAAGACGGGTCGTACTCAACTTTTATTAACCTCAAACTCAATTTTAAGCATGATTGGTGCAACCGGGCCATTGTTTCTTTTTCGATATGCATGAATGTACGTGAATATGTACTTCATGTGAGAAACTATCACAATGAACATCATTGCCAAGGAATTCGTTCGACAGCCGCAGACAGCCTCTTGACATGTCAATGAGATGGCGCTCGAGAATATCGACGAGATTATGTAGGGAAGTATACTAATGTGAGGACGAGCAGACGATGTGGGTAATTAATGGCATCAAAATAGGTCAACAATCTAAACATCAATTTACTGACATAATGTCTGCAGTGCTTGACAAATTTGATTCATATATTTTGCTCTAATATCGAAAATTCTAATCTGGTTCAAATCAAACTCATGAAGTGATTTCTGTTTTCAGCGTCCATAAAGCAACAGCGAAAGGTGTTCGGAGGTGTCGTGACGAGTTTCTGAATAAACGACTGAAGTGACGACAAAAAAATGCCGGTATTTACAAAAACAGACTCACTTACCACACTGTAAGTCTATAGGCTGCGGAGAAGAATAGTTAAAGCCGCTCAGCAGCTTAATAGTCATTGTAGACAAAACCCATTTAAACGAAAACTGAACATAATAAAATCTATTTCAAAGGATATGTATACACAATCATCTGTTACAAAACAGCCGAGAGTTTATCAGAACATTTGAAGTGTTTTAGGAAAATCACAGTTTATTTCTATACTTTAGACATCACAGTTATTCAACCTTTAAAATATTTTACGAATTTAATACCAAACGTACTTTTAAAAAAAAGAAAATAATACCACATTTACAAAACGTGCGCAATAAAGAAAAAAATAACCAACATTCAAACTGTGGCATTATCTGGAACACCTGAAGTAAAAAAAAGGTCACGGACTGTACATACATCTTTGAAAGGTGAAATCACAGGTTATAAGAGACTGTAGCAAGATAAAAAAGGTGTTGAAAGTATGTTGTGCTTTTAACCAGACAGTTTACCTAGGCCTGGTATATCAGGCCTACTAATCAACTTCCGCGCTCTCAAGCTGCCCTTCCCGAAAAGGTCAAGCCTCTCCATGATAAAATTCTCCAAACACAAAGCCAACCTTGGTTAATTTGAGTAGGCTTTCTCTGCAGGTTAACCTCACCGTGGGGTCTGATGATACGGAACTGCCACAGGAGATATCTAGGCCAAAACACACCAATCAGGGTTTAGGTCTTCTCAATTGCAATCACCACAAGTGTAGTTGTTGTACACCCACACAACCTCGGTACATTTCCCTTTTAATCTGCACTATATGCCGCCTACCCGCGTCGTCAAATAAATCTCCAAATGAAGTAGAAAAAGAACAAGAATATATGTTACATGTAAACCTGCGAACCGATTGTACCAACGCCAAACTCTGCACAGGGTGCAGTCATCTACTTATCACAAATCGTCCAAAACAGCACCAAAATTTCGCGACTCAAACTTCTACGTCGTGCATACCATTTCCCAGCTCTTGTTGTCCGATTCCTTGGTACCAGTGGGCGTCGTCGCTAAAATGACAAGCATTCCCAACGTTTCGATGTCAAACTCAGGAGGCTCCTCTCCTCTCGTCTCCAGTATCCTGGTAAAATCCTCATCCCGTTTGTGACCGGGCCTAATAGTGGAGCACGTTGCCCGCAATGCCGCTTTCAGGCAACCGTGCCTTTTGAAATGTGACCAACCATGGTTTCCAAGGTGTTGTCCTCAGGCTGGCTTCAGGATCACGTTGCTCAGAATGTTGTGCTCCAGCTTCACAGCGAGGTACTGCTTTGAGAGGCTTGGAATGCGGAATGGCTCTTTCCGTACGCGGCGGTGCGGCAATGGGCGTTTACCCAAACAGCTCCGTAACGCGCGTTTGTACTTCGTGTTCCCGGTCGCATAAAGATACGGGTTAAGACCAGAGTTCAACAACACCAGCCACGACGACAGAATAAGTGACCAATGCGGTAAGATATCTGGACAAATGGAAAGTATGATTTTCATTATAACGTTCGGTGCCCAGCACAGCGTCACCACAATGACTAAAATCGCCAACGCCCGAGCGGCCTTCCTGTCCTGCTTGGAGAAAATGTCCCGTACAAGTTCCTCACAGGCACTCGGCCGGCGTTGAATGGACCCTCGCCCGGAGGATGCAAGACTACTGCTCCGCCGACTGTCATGCAGTATACTCATATCAAACGAAACCCGTCGCATTAACTGAGAACACTTTGTTTTTGGCGTTCCTGGTTCTGTAACCGAACCAGTCGTCGCGATGGAGAATCTCCGACCAGTCACCGGCCGAGTACCAGGAATGACCGGTTTCCCCTTCTCGATTTTGATACTCGTAAGTTCGGGGACCTTGTCATTCTCATTAGGTAAGAGTTCCGTTGCCTGTTCGTCCACAGTGCTACTTTCAGAAGAAGACTTCCGCGAGATAAAACTTAGTGTCTCTGAGGTAATGGACCGTCGGATCGTATTGTCCTTCCGACGTGAGATTTTGAAGTAAATTGTCGCATTGCAAATTATCAACAACAACCAGGGTAATCCGAAACCAACCGCAGCCATTACCGACGACTGCAGTAATGTCTCCTTCAAACGTGTCTCGCACATTAACCGGGTTGTAAGGACTTCGTACTCGAAACCAGTCAGTTTTCTGTACACGAGATTCGTTGGTCCGAACATAAGAAAGGTGACCGTCCACGTCAGTATTATGACCAGAACAGCTTTTCGCCTGCTTTGCTTTACCCTGTAGATTAGTGGCCAATGGATACACCACCATCGCTCTATACTCACAAGTAAGATACTTATGAAAGACACATAACATAGAGCTGCTTGAATGGTGACGTAGACCTCGCAAGAGTTTGAATGGTACGGCCAATGACCGGAGAGTGTCACAACCAAATTGACGGGCATAAGACACCCGATGAAGAGATCCGCTACTGCTAAACTTATGATGAAATTATTGGAAAACTTCTGTAGTTCTTTCTTTATGGAATAGACGACAATCACAGATAGGTTCCCGAGGATTGTTGACAGTGATAAAGCTACCACCACCACGGCGATTATCCACATTAGAATAAAGTCAAACGGTGGGTCAAGCTGCTTATGCAACTGATATATTCCCTTCGTTGAGTTATTTGACGTCCTTTCGCCAACAACGACTCCAGCTATTTCAATCCCTTGCTCAGGAATTGCCTGGAGTGCATACGTGTTATTATTCGATGTATCCATTTTGTACCGGTAACGTTTTTTTTACACGAAGCGAAAAAGGACGACGAACTCACAATACAGTAAAAGGAGATCCGCAGAAGCTATCCGAGCCATTGTGACAATGTATCCTTCGGATTTTAATCCTTAGAAAACGTATTTTCTTTATCGCTATTGTCAATTTCACAAAATATTTGATACTAATCCTGAGTTTAATCCTCTGTGATAGTTCCATCAATCACGAACGTCAGAGGACGACCAGACCACAGATGCTACCAAAGGCGACTCTCGTTTATATCCAATGACTAAAGTATTGACTTATGAAACCAGGCGCTGAATCATCCTGTCGCCTCGCCAACGAATCGGATTCTGTTCGCAAGCTTGTTCGCTCGTCGCTTTATCGATCCCCGTGAGATGGAAAACGCCGAAGCGCCGCCGCGGCAATATCTACAACTAGCTCTCCCATGTAAAAATAACATTTCCAAGGTAGGCTATATTCCTTCTCTCTGAATTCCAGAGGATTATTAATGCTTTTTCCTAGGACTTGTTTAAATGTTATAACTACTAGTTATTTTAACTTGGTCCAACAGGTAGGATTCGGTACAACAATTAGAGCAAAACATAACGCAAGGTACAACAGAAATTCCATGGGGGCGCTAACTTTTCATAATCCCTGACATCATCAACAGAACAGCGTTGGCCTTTCGGATGCTTTCTTTTTTCTTTAATTGCAACAGCGTGTCTTTAAGTCGATGCTTCACATTTAAATGTGCAGGGTTGAGTCTGACATTTATATATCCGATGCTCGTGAGACGGATGATATTCGAACGCTAAGCATCAAACATTAAAGTCTCAGGTAACACGTAATACGTTTTGCTATAGAACACGTTTTGCTAGAACAAAAATACAAGGTGTCGGAAAGTGCATTGTGTCGTCTAGTCCACAGTTGGAGCTAAATAAGACTACTAACAGCGGATGAACAGTACTTCTAAGAAAACCGTCGTTTGCTGAAGGTTGCAATCCCTGGCTGATACAGTGTTACCACCGAAATGCCAAGAATTCGAACCACAAAAATGTTCCAGTTTGTAGGACTGGCTACACAGATCGGCCAAGTGAAGAATCATTTGCCACACGTGGGAGATCTATCTAAGTAATCCGGAATTCGCAGAACTCGGCACAATTCATCAGGTAGACCAGATACAGTTTGTAACCAGCTTGCCCAATTATTCTTGTTCAGTCGTAACAGGGCCAATGTACTTTCATCCGAGTCGGCCAACGACGAAACATGATATTTTGTTGTTGGAATTTTCACGAACGTTGCTAGGTAGCCCTACCTTCTGAGCAAGAATCTAGGTATCTACCTCGGGAATGGCTCAGATACAAGTTGCAAAATCATGAAATCCGCCAGGCGAACAGATCGTTCTTCCGAAATAAGACGTACCGGTACGGTGTACGTTACTGAACTCGAAACTATGAACGACACGTACAGAAGTTTATATATTAAGTTGTCAATCAATCCAAATGGAAATTACCATCTTAGCTAAGAATGGAATAGCTCACGGTATGAAACGAATTGACAGCTCAGTAATGTGCAACCTGTTGTGTCCTGTCTGAGCCCGCTACGGCAACATGCTGCACTCCTGTTGTCTTGCCAAGTCCCGCTGGGACCACAAGTGGCTGCAGCCGCCCAGCATCTGCCTTGCTGTTAACCGGGGCAATGACCTGTGGAGAGAGAGAAATGGAAAATATGTTAGAAAGGCTCCATCTACTGAACACAGTTATGGTATTCAAACAATGACGAAAAGCAATAATCATTGATGCCAATTCATACTTCCAGTGTGCGGAACGGAAAATGCTTTGTTTGGAACCAGCGAGGCCAGAAATAACAAAGGTTTTTCCGTTCCGCATGCCTGCTCCTCCTCATACCCGCCACGTAAAAAGTGTCCGCTTCTATTGTTCAACGATGGATTAAGGTGCATGGCTCATGAGCAATTACAAAACAATCGCCTGAGATTAGGCCTTTAATGTAACAATGGGATCCTTTTGCTCCAAGGCCATTTTTTCTAGGGACATTCTTTCCTGTCAAAAGTGTCGGCCAGGAGCACAGAGGTGGCCGTGATCTGGATGTGCGGCTTCCAATTCGCTAACGAGCATCCATGGTATGAATTCAAGGTGAGGTGTGAGGTGCTCGATGCCGCGATCAACCCAGATCCGGCGAATTCGCTCCATCACGAATCGTTTGTTTTTTCTATCAAAGTGGTAACTGAGACTTCGGCTAAGCAATTTTCCCTTTCTATATGCAAATGAAGTAGTCTATGATGGCCATGAAGATGGCAAAAAAGTGAATTGGCGGTTTCTGGTGTTGGCACATCTACCAATCTATTAGAGTCTCAGTGGAATTGATAATAATGAACAGGATTGGAAACATGGTTCGTTCGGAACTCAGGAATGCGTCGCCGATGAGAGTTTAATGTGTTGTATCTCACGGGACAGAAGGCTTCCCGATCAGGGTAAGTTGAGGCCATAGCCGTCCCTATACCGGNATGGTACCTTTTGCTTGTAAAATCCATCATGGCGGACAATCTACCGCCGATGACGTAGAACACAATGCACAATCAAAGCAAAAAGTATGCAGCGTGCGAGTAAAACTACAGTATTTTGTACCCCTCGCTGTTCGGCCTACTGCACTTTTTATAGCATAATTCCCTCCCCAGTCGAAAGAATATAAATAAACTTGCCTGAAATTCCAATGAAAGACACTATAAATTGACTTGACAACACAAATTTAGCCTAAATTTTAGGCGATTCACCTCACTAATTTTCACGCTTCAAGTTCTTTGGGCGCCGCCATATTCCCCGTTGCCTACGTCACCAAATTTTGAAACTAGCCAATCAGCGAAGCTGACCTCATTTCAAATCATCGAAATGAGGTCACTAGGTCGCTACAATGAGAATTGCGTTCCGTGCCAGACCCTCGGTCTGACGACCTCGGAGTATGACCGAGGGGCTGGTTGCGCGAGACTACGCACAAATCAATCTGATATTTACGATAAAATATTTGCCATTACTATCTTGCTCTGTGGCATCGTTTATTGTGTCTGTTATTGATGATCAGAGCCACGTGTTATTCACAGAATCTCACTCCAGACATCGTTACATTCTCGTGAATAATAGATACTAGTATACCCAAACATGATAATCACACAACAAGATATTGACGTCACTCTGGCACGATAAAGAGAAATGACCTGTATTTCTCGGCGATAGCTTCCGACGGTCCCGACCCTGAGGTGTCGTAAAATATACTTTTGTGGAATGAGAACAATGGCCCTAATGGATACCTAGATTGGCACATCCACGTGAAGCCAATCTCGAGGAGGACTGGATACAAAACGTGAGAACAGAAATCTCCCTCAGAATTGGAAGATTTGACACTTGTGTGCTGTGATCGAGAATTTTCGGACCTCAACATGCTCAGCTCATCTTAATCATTAGTGAGTTTCGCAAATCTGACGAAACACCAAGTAGGCCTACGAAATACGAAATTCAACTTCATTTCCAGGACCTAATGTATTTCTGGAGATGGTTGCTACCACAAATGTCCCGCTGCCAGTGATATCATGGAAGACCGAGAGAGTTATGGTAAATTTTTAATTTTTCAATTTCCACCACTTCGTATCTACGAAGTGGAAACGAAAGATAAATGTCAAAGTTTGATATACACCGTAACTCTGTTAGTCAGACGTCATACGCTAAAAGACGCTCTTGCAACAGGCGATAACGTGGTACCAACCATCTCCTGAAATACATTACGTCATGGAAATGAAGTCCAGTTTCCTAATTCGTACTTCGTGTTTCGTCAGATTTGCGAAACCTCACTATTGTCCAGCAGACCCCACAACGCACTTTACCGTCAAGCCAGATTTAGTACCGTACCAATTCACTTTTTTCCTTTGCGAAACTAACCTGGGGCGACGGAAGACAAATTTATCCTCTCGGCTAGTCTGAATGTGCAGGGAGTACTGAACATTGTCTCCGCCGCTAGATTTATTGTCATTTATCATTCCATTACTGTCTCAAGCTAACGGGAGTAAAATGATGTACGCAGGTAAAATTACGTGGTCAGACGGGGAAATAGAACGTAAAAGGAGATCGCGAGGACGGCCAAATTACAAGGAATACGTTACTCATGTACAGTAAATATCACGAAATCTGACTTGAATAAGTCCGATGCAGGAATTGCATCGTGAAGACACCGAAGAAACGAGGGCGTTCGCTAGGATATCTTTCAAGCCGTCCTATCTAGCAAGTTACTTTATCTTTGAAAGTCAATACTTCGATTACGTCCCTGGGACTCGTGCCTGTGGGAATATTTTTAGATTAAGCGTCAGATGAATGATTCTAGGTGTCTACCTCAGGCGACAAAGGCAAGATTTTTTGGAGATTACGTAACGCTGAAATGCTTTCAGTGTCTCTGGCAATATTGATTGGCAATTAACAGGCGACAAGATAATTATAGCGGTGTAATGTTGTGTTTTAATCACTTTGGAATTGTAGATGATTGATGAAAATTACGCTCGAAGTCCCTGGGGTGATTTTCTGGGATCCAAATCTTGGGTGTGTAGGCTACAACCGAACCGACCACCGATGCCCGTTGATTTGTTGACGCCCTAAATAGCTCCGCAATAAAAAAATTCATTCTATTGCCTTTCCAGATCTGCATTGACACTAGACTGGAAAGGGTACAGACAAAGCTACTTTCTGTCGCAACACGTGATCTCGTGACGTCATAACAGGGCGACCTCTTTGAGAATAATTTAAAAATCTTGGCTATTTGATGTGGCCTTTAATACACCACATTCAGCTTCATCAATATTATCTTATCGTTCCTAGACAGCAAACCATTCAGTAGTTAACCTGAAGCAACCCCACTTTGCCATACCTCAACCCGAAACTACCGGTCGACGTTGTCCTAATTCCGGCGCGGAAGACGATCGAGTGAGGTATATGTAAAACGCCAAAACCTCAGGACAGCCGATGCGACACTCCCGAACATTAACCAGCCATCTGCGGTTGATAAATCGTGTGTCCTCGGATAATCCCCGAGGTGGAACTACGGGACTTAACAGCCAGCCCAAAACGTGTAAACGCTGCCTTAGCCTGCTTAATAGCATCCGATCACGGAATAAAGCACTGTGACTTGCTAAATTGACACAGACCTGAAAAAAAAACGGCCAAGTGCTATAATCAGCGAAGGAGAAATGACTATCAGTGTTGGACAAAAGGGAACTATTTCTAAATTTGGCACATTTCTTGGAATGTAAATAAGAGGTATTTCCGATGTAATAGCACTGTGCTGTCATGATGACGTATTGACATTCTCCTTGAATGTGCTCTGCAGCAAACAAAAACGACAAAGCACTTCGATCCGTAAGATTCATCAATTTGTTAGATGCATTTCCGATATTTGGATTGGGAAGGACCATTTTCTAGGTAAAGGCAGAAGTACTATATGGAGATGGATGTTTGAGGAGAAATTGTAACAATGAGATCCGCCGTTATTGATTATTTTGCCCCAAATTGACGATGATATAATCGGGAGAGATGAGTTGTTTACAACACGGCGATATCAGTACCATTCATGAAATAACTATCTCATCATTGGTGAATTTACAATCTGATCACCTGCTAAGCAAGTGGCTTCAGCCTACTCACCTCAGGCAACCGGGTCGATGCTTTCGATCGATCTCAAGTGGTGATATCAATACGATACTGATTTGTGGTATGGCTTTCTCATGTAAGTCAAACATCATGACAGCCGTGTGCGCTAAAACATGCGCCAATCCTTAGCGGTTCGCACCGTAATTGTGTTGTCTGTCTTTTCTAATGTAATCCTGAGAGATAATCACTGCTTTAAACTCTGAACCACTTTCTTCTCAAGAACATATTCTTCTCCAGAACGCTTTCTTCTCAAGAAAATTTTCTTCTCAAGATCGCATTCTTCTCAAGAACGCTTTCTTCTCAAGAACACATTCTTCTCAAGACACTTTCTTCTCAAGAACGCTTTCTTCTGAAGAACACATTCTTCTCACACTTTCTTCTCAAGAACGCTTTCTTCTCAAGATCACTTTCTTCTCAAGAACGCATTCTTCTCAAGAACGCTTTCTTCTCAAGATCACTTTCTTCTCAAGAACGCTTTCTTCTCAAGAACACTTTCTTTCCAAGAACACTTTCTTCTCAAAACGCTTTATTAGGAAGGCTTTCTTCTCAAGAACGCGTTCTTCTCAAGAACACTTGTTTCTCAAGAACGCTTTCTTCTCAACCTTCCTTTCATGAACACATTCTTTTTCGGCACTCAGCACTTTACTCTACGCGCTGCATCTTCCCGAAAGCCCCGCTAAAAGACCAACCGTCTCTTGGTCCATTGCCAATTGTTCCTTTCCTCCAGCGCTTACCTCGAGACGACCTGGCCGACGTAACAAATCGATTCCAAAATCAATGAGGTAGATACCAGGATTATCGTGATTTGTTTTATAGCTTCCTTGTCCAGGGGTGCGGGAGACTCCAATCGTCGACGTATCGACGGTCGAGGAGGAATAGAAATTCTTCCCTCGGTTACACTCCTTTCGCAGTGTCTTCTCACTCGTACCTATCGTTCATAGACACTGCTTACAATAGCCTGATTCCTGCCGATTTACTACTAGAGGGCGCCAGCGTAACTAACGAAATACATGAAACATTTTCTGATTGGTTCACTGTCAGCGTCCTTGACAACCGCGGCAGACTGGTCACTCGTCGTAAAGCATTTTATATGGGAATGTTGCATTATGACGTAGCACGACTAGTCTACAACAACAGCAATGGCTGCCCCCCGCCGTGTCCAGCATGCAGTGTCACTTTTCACTTTTCAGTGTTTAGCTCGTGCCTTTTTGATTTGAAACATCGCTAAAAAAGTGGATAACGGCGCTCTATGCGAGATTATTCTGTTTCATACAGATTGATCGTGTAAACAGGCCGAAGCACGGAGCAACGCCGGCGCTGTTTCCCGCGCTGTTTGGCCGCTGACTAGTGCTGCCACCATGCGGTAAATCGGC
>NMRB01002342.1:42175-83819 GCA_002633025.1 Notospermus geniculatus
CGAATTTGGGGTCGAGAAGACCCCCGAATTTGTCTGAGAACCAGCGAGTAAATCTTTTAGTGGCCATCATAATCCCCTGAGCCTTTGATCTCTACTCCACAATCCATTCCGATTCAGCTACACAGTCAATGATGTCAGCTGCGGGATATTTCTTATCACCTCATGGCAGTAAATAGGCAATAAGGAAACCATTTAGTTAATGGTCACTTACGAATGTATGTAAATAGACGTACACTGCCGGATGGCGAGCAAAAGGAGACTGATGTGGCCTTTGAATGACCCCAGTATTGCAGTATCAGGAAAGGGAACGGGGAAAACTAGTATATTTTTTAAAAAAAATTTAAAATATTTTTTTACTTAATTTTCAATACGCAAAAAATCTCTGTTTATTACTATTGGCGTCGCAGCTGGTGGGCGCTTTTAAAGAGCGCCCACCAGCTGCGACGCCAGTCATAAACAAGAATTGTTTTGTTATAAAAATGCTGTTCGCAAAACACACTCGCTTCCGAGACGATGTTATCCAAAATCTTTGGCTACCATTCTAAATATGGAAGCTTCCAGTTTGTTTGTTGTGGTTGAGTTCCTATGATCATCGGAAGAAGCACTGTCTGAACTCATAGTAGGCCGGCCAACATGAAATTTTAAATTTTTGTCGGCATCGTGTGTTAATGGCTGGCATCTATGCTAGATCATTCCCTTATAAGATGAAGTGAAATTTAAGGGTGGATGCCGCCCTGGATTTGCCGGTTTAAGGTCATTATCAGGTCATTATGTTCAAATAGTACTGAGCTTTGTACAGGAAAATGCGACCCGGTGTACAGCTATCTTTTGAACGGTTGGATTTGCACCCCATAAATGTATTACCAGCAGATAGAAATATGGTATCTCTTAATCAAATAAGCATGTCTTTTGTAGTTTTTAACTAGTTACGAAATTGGAAATGGCGCTTTAAGGTATTTTGACCTACCGGTATTTTACATGAAAAACGTTATTTCTTATTACGAAAGTTACTGAAAACAATTAAAAACATGCTTATTTGGTTACAAGGCACCATATTTCTATCTGTTGGTAATACATTTACAGGGTATAAATCCAACCGTTCAAAAGTTAGTTGTACATCGGTTCCCATTCTCCTGTACAAAGCTCAGTTCTTGGCCCAATGATAAAGTCAGTACCAAAAATTCAATCGGCCGTAACTTCGTCAAAATTCAAATTTAACAGTGGCATCCACCCTAATATTGTTCAGTAGCCTGTATTTTACAGTTCTAGAGGGGATGCCATCCATTAACAGAAAATGCCGACTAATTTTTTTCTAGAGACTTTTTGGAGGTTTGGCCGGCCTACTATCATTAGATATGCTAAAGTGGTCCATTGGGGAATTGCTGTTTCCCGATTTAGATGAAGGAAGTTGGTTTGGTATGCCAAAACATCTCATGCTGACGGTGACAGTCGGGGTTTCATTCACATTTTTCCTTTACCGAGGAGTTGTTAATTTTCTGCCACCCACGCCATGATTAGCCTTGTCCAATTTCCTCAATTAATCTTGCATTCCAGGCATACAAAATGTATGTAGCCTAATCAAGGTTGGTGTCGCTGAGGAATGGATTTGTGGACACAACTCATGTCATTCATAAAGTGTCTTAGAGCGTGGGTGAAGACGTTGGTATTAATAGCTTTAACATGTTTAATGGCCATACATATTCATGAAGGGTTTAAAGACTTCAGTTGCGTGATCTTGGGCAAATGCACTGTTGAGAAATAACAGAGGATTTTTATTACAGAAAATTCCTTCAGCAGAGTTTCAGGACGTAAATCTGTAAAATTACAGACTCAAAGACCGGAGGCTGACCAAGTTATATTTTCATACTGCTCTCAGAAAGCATCATTCTGGAAAGTCCAATTGAGTCCAACCAGTAGGCCTAGGCCTACATAGGAAAACATCATCACACCATATGTAAATTTACAGAAGGTTCCGGAGACTCTGCAGCAGGCAATTTCTGTAAAATTATAATAATTATGGTTCCCGATCAATCAGATCGGGAACCATATTGTTTTTGGTCATGGTGTCTGTGTGTGTGTGTGTGTGTGTGTGTGTCTGTGTGTGTGTGTGTCTGTGTATCTGTGTGTCCGGTCTGTCACACCTTCATATCTCATCTCCTTGAACAGCTAGAGCCTTGGAAACAAATCCTACCCCTAGGTTTGTCAACCTGGGCAATCCAATGAGCCAATAATTTTCAATCTCAGATGTCTCCATCATGATGTAATCAACATATCGGACTTGATATTTTGTCTGTCACGCTTTTATCTGATGGCATAACTCGGCTCCTTCAACACCTACAGCAATGGAAATAAGTTCTACCCTTAGGTTTTCATACCTTAGGAATTGAATGGGCTGATTACTTTTGATGTGAGATGTTGGGATCATGGTGATATCGATATCACGAATTTGATATTTTCAGATAACTTGCCATACTGTCAACTGAGCAACATGAAACAAGTCTTAGTTCATGCCTACTTATCCAAGGACTGGACTATGTTGAAATTCTCAGCCTCAAGTGTCCGGGTGTTCGAAATATCATGAGATTTTGATATATCAAACTTGATAATTTGAAATATCTCTGCCTGTGGTAAAGGTAGAGGCATGATATCACCCATACTTAGGTTATTGAGGATGCCCATTTCGATTATGCAATGACCTTGATGATCAGAGGTCAAGGTCAAGGTCAGAGGTCAAGGTCGAACTTGAAAATTTGAAATATCTCTGCCTGTGGTAGTGATAGAGACATGATATCACCCACACTTTAGGTTATTGAGGATGCACATTTCGATTATGCAATGACCTTGATTGTCAGAGGTCAAGGTCAAGGTCAAACATGAAAAATTGTAATTTCTCTGCCTGTGGTCGAGATAGAGACATGATATCCCCCATACTTAGGTTATTGAGGATGCCCATTTCGATTATGTAATGACAATGATGATCAGAGGTCAAGGTCAAGGTCAAACTTGATAATTCGAAATTTCTCGGCCTTTGGTAAAGGTAGAGGCATGATATCACCCATACCTAGGTTATTGAGGATGCCCATTTCGATTATGCAATGACCTTGATGATCAGAGGTCAAGGTCAAGGTCATACTTTGATAATTTGATATATCTCTGCCTATGGCAGAGGTGGAAGCATGATATCACCCACTATTAGGTTACTGAGGATGCCCATTTTGATTATGCAATGGCGTTGATGATCAGAGGTCAAGGTCAAGGTCGAACCTGATGATTTGATTTGAGCACATCAAAATGGCTGCCAGCAGGCTGCCTGTCATGCCTGTAAGGTCCTCTTAACAAGCGGGAACCATCAGACATTTACAATGTCATCTTGTTTCTAACAGTGATGGAAAATTTCTGTGCACTGGCTGCAGTTACACGCGGTTAAATTATAAAACGCTCATGGCCTTCCAGTGCTCAGCGGTCAGGAGGACAAGATGAGTGAAGGCTTCCTTCGTTGGGGCCGGAAAATGGTAATCGTCAAAATACATGTAATACCGTATGGAGGTTTCATAAATACATGTAACACTTTAATTTAAAATTGATTTGGGCAGTTGAGTTCATACTATGTTGCATTGGGAATCCGGATGACATGATTCTTGGAACAGATCAATGCCGACGAGATTTGTGTACATTTTTTGGATCAGCATGTTGACAAATCTTTGTCCAGCTACACCCTATATGGGCATGAAAGCAATGCACAAAACATGTATTGGCTAGAATAGATAACCGGGGAATTCTTTTCGTCAACCAAATCGAATTTAGATTTGCTAAATATAAGTCACCGGTAGTAACGCCGCCGTACCTCTTTGTCATACAACCCAAAATATCCAATAGATCAAAACTGTTTACAGTTCTCACATAACCAATGAATTGTTCCACATGTTTTGCCCATCCTGACTCAAGGTCTTGTATAATTTTGGAAACGTCTCTATGTGTGACGCCAGAAGCGTGGGCAGATCAAGAGCTGCTGACAACATGGTATCCTATGGTTACCAGTTGTTTATCGGAGAGTTGATTGCCGAATCATGCGAGTGTGAGATGCGATAAACCGAGGAAACTGTCTCTTACCGGAAGCAACAAGGATCCCATTTGGTTTACTGGTGACCTCCCATGGAGGTTCCTATATAGGGAAGACCTCAGTCAACGAGTGCGTCAATGTCCTAAGTCACTTTTTACGGGTTTCTCATAAAATCTCGACTATCATTTGGCGTGAACAGTCCAATGTGTACTAAAATCGTGATATTTCTCGTGATCAGAGCCACGCCATCAACTAATCTGTCATCTAAGGCCGCTGTCACATGGAGCTCGTTTTTCACTCCTCATTTTGTGATTTGGCACGAATCATCCGTTACCTGGAGATAAACATTGCATTCGCAATCAACTCTTCGCAAGGCGTTCATTTTCTGATTTTGATTTGAATGGAAAACGAGGTGTAAAAATGAAAAGTGAGAGTTCATTTCGATCTAGAGTTCAACTCGTTGAAGGTTTTCACGACTAGACGCAAAAACCTTGTTCAGAATTCGAAGTGGACAAGTATTCTTCCAGAGGTTTACAGATGAATTCATACTTCCTCACCAGCTAGGATGGGAAAAATGGAAAATGCTTTGTTTGTGTCGGCGAGAAAGCATTGAGTTGCCCTTTAGTTAAATCTTTTGTGAAGTGAATTAAACTTGACAAGCAACGAGTCGAAGGTCTTTCCCTACAGGGACAATGAACTTGATCGATTTAGGTAATAACTGCTGACGCAACAAGGCCCTCCAATCTTTTAAGCTGCAATTACATAGAGATATATATAACATGCCCTAGCCTCCACAGTATACGGAAAGACCGGGTTAACAATGGCTTCACAAAGGTTTCCCGAACATGAAGCAACTGTCAATCGACGTGTCCGAGCTCTACCTGATCACAGCATTGCAGTCAAGTAGCCTCACTAGTACGGTACATAAGAACAAAGAACTTCAATTCGTTTTGCTAATACTGTAACTGATGCGGTCAAGGAAATTCTAAGTTGTCTTAAAAGTGTGGACATTGGCATGCTCTTCACTCATTCAGGCAGCCAACATCGTTGTCCAGGGCACTAGGATGCATGGCCCAGGCCAGTTAATAACCTTCGATTTTTCCCTCAATGAGCTCAAAGGAAGTTAATTATGATAAGACATTCCCATATTGATCATTGGTGCCAAACACTAAAAAAAATTTATCTTGTGTGAGGCGTTGTTCAGGAAGAGGGGCCCAATACGTTGACTTGTCGTCTGCAAATGATTTCAGGGGAGCTATCGTCAGTGGTAAGATGAAAAAGAAACCAAGGGGAGGTCACCAAGACTATGAAGTTTTGGCGAATCTGTATATGACCAATGAACCAATGGTAAATATTTTGGATGATCCAAATCATTTTAAAGGTTACATCGGCGGAAACCATATTGTGAATCGGACTCCCTGTGTCAGCAAAGGTCCTGAATGAGTTAAGTCTGATTGAATCAACGTCAATGCATGACTCGGCCACTAGATCAAGGCTGACAACAAGAGTTTGCACTTAATGCACGGCAGCACCTGAGTGGCTGCCCTGGGATGGGCTTTATCTGCAACGTACATGTAGTTATCATTAATTGATAAAATTATACAGTTCCACTCAGCACAACATTTTGGTTATTAGTTAAGTATTCTTCCAACACGGATGAGGCCGGGAGCAAAGAGTCCCATGGCGGATGTAAACGGGCCAAAGCGACAACTCAGGAGAGGAATGAAATATCAATGGTAATATCAATGGAGCAGAGGAAAGAAATGGCCGATCTTCCGTTTTCATCTTTGCCTAATACGAAAGCAATATTGAATCCTGCAAGACTGGCGCCCGCGATGCCCGAACTGCGGCGCCATCCAACGAAACGTTTACTGAAGACAACACATTACAATGCAGTTCGCATGTACTTGATGTACTTAACGTTACACTGGTATTTTTTATGTTAGAAAATAAAACGTCACGTTAACATGCTGAAGAGATATATGGGAGTAGAAAAGGTTAGATGGTAAACCAAAGTAACATGAGCAATTGGAAGGTCTTGTCCGGTCATTCAATTTCACTGTGTAATACATCAGCTGCCCAAGTTCAGGTGCACATTAATCAAGAAAGGAAAATTTGCTTTTCATTATTAGAAAGTAAAACCTTTTATCATTTGTTCAGAAACTAGGGCTACGTGTAGTTGTGAAAACCCCCAAGGCGTGAACAGAATCTATTGATGATTGATTTACCATGTCCGCTGACGGATTTCGATTTCCTTGTAATGACCATTACCATCATGACTTAGTAACAGGCTTACAACCTTGAAGTGAGTTGAAGAAGAGTGATAGGCAATAAGCGATACGATGAGGGAAAACCGCTGGCCAGCCTCAGTTGTTACAGAATGGGTCTTTTCTTCGAAGATTGAAAAGCAACCTTGCGGTGAATCCTTGTTCTAGCTCATCTCCGCGCAGGATGACGACGGCATGCTGATACTACGATAGCAGTCACGATACGACCGAATTCGCGAGATCGTTCAATGAGTGAAGTCGGTTATGGCAACTTATGGTGTACGTACGACTTGGCTGACAATATAATGCTGGTAAAATATCAGAGAAACCACTGTATCGGTAATTGAGTGTCCTGTGATCCCAGAGTTACTGCTACTTCATGCCAACGAGGGTACGAAATTTAATATGCCTTGCTCATTTAAACTTTCGCGTCCATTGATCGGGAGTCAAATGGTAGGGCCTTTATGAATTCATGCTCAGCTCATTGATGATGGCCAACGACTTGGCATATTGTGGTGACGATGTGAATGCGGAGAAAGTCCGACCCTAATAGGCGCGATTAAGCCTTTGTGAAGGATTATGTCACTAATCCTGACCATAACCGTTGATAATGCTATTGTCCTAGTGGATTAAACCTTTGTGAAGGATTAGGTCGCTAACCCTAACCAAAACCGTTGGCAAATCATGACCTTTGCATTGAGGACTTCCACCGATAGCATTTTCTCCGTTGGTACTCTACGGCAGGTGGTTAATTTTTTATGAAAGGCAATCTTCCTCCCAGTCTCTTCTTTGGACGTTACACGTGTTCAGAATCTGTGAAACTACAGTAATATGAAACATGTAACGCACTGTGTGGATCAATCTTGTACTTTCTTGAAAACAGCCAATGTCACACCTTCAACCATAGGTTTCACAGCAACGATCCGTGTCACAATAAATCTGTACAAAAGTACGCTAAAAAAATATTCTTTCATTACTTGCACGGAAGGCTGAAGAATCCTTATAAAGTTGCCATCGTGCTCAATTTGATTTATCTAAGTATGTGGACAGCGCTTTTGATGTGTACTGTCTTCTGGATAATACACGGAGGATTACACCTAAGTTCAGGTGGTACGAACTTTTGCTGCTCTCAATGTGATTACATGGAAGATAATCTTTACGAAATCTGAATGCTGCCATTGAATCGTTCTCCTGCAAGTGACACCAGGCCTCGCGAGCGAAATGCCAACAAGTAATTGGATTTCCAATGACAAAAGCAGACGAAAGACATTCGAGAAGCAAAAGCGTTTGAAGGTACGCCAGCGCATGCGCAGTATCTAACACTGCAGGCGACTGTGGCCAAGAAAAATCTGCATGACGCGCGTTGACGTCAATGGCACAGATAAAGTAAGCCAGTGTCTTAATATAGACAGAGCAATACAAAGATAGGAAGAAGCGACACATAACCCCGTTGATTGTTGGAATTCTCTCATGGATGTTGACAGTCTTTCGTCCTCTAACCGAGCAATTGTTTGTCCTATTGTTAAGAATATGATGCAATATTTGTGACAATCTCATGATGTTATCAGGGCGTAGCTAGTTTTTTGTCTTGGGGGAGGGGCTTTTGGCTCCTGAGGCTTCCAAGCTCATCTTTATAGCACTGGAACTCAATTCCATCAGTAGTTCTTGAGTTATCAGTCTGTTCTAGAGTTTCGGATTGTAAAGTTCCAGCCTGAAGAAGACCCCGGTTGGGGTCGAAAATTCGCAAAACTCTGGAAATTGCCTTTTTATTTATCATATACTGTGTGTCAATTTTTGTGCTTTTCTTCTCATTGGATCAGTAGTTCTTGCGTGGCGTTTATCACGTCCGCTGAGCAAGCGGCAGGTACCGGGTTCGAATCTCGGTCTAGGCCCCCCTATATCCCTGGTTCTTCAGTCCGTCGCAAGAGACAGCAAGCCGTGGTGCCTTGAACTTGGTGCCTTTGCAAAAAGGACCCCCATTCAAGTGAGGAACATGAGTAGCTTGAGATGTTCTATATTCCATACTCACCAGGGCCAATAAAGCTTCGGCTTCGGCCCTGATCATCTTGACATATCAAGGCCTACGGTCACTCCGCCCTTCGAACTACGCTACTGAGCGAGAGTAGGGGTGATAGGAACCCTTGTCAAGATGGCCCTGATGGAAAAATCTCATATAAGCTTACAAATTAATAGTCGTTCCATTCAGTCGAATTTCTTTTGGGGGGGGGATATGGATATGTATGGGCTCCTCCCAAAGGCGAGATCTAGCCCCCTCCCATTACTCACGCGTGAGTAGGCCTACCAACTCCAGGTACTGCACGCAGGGAGATTATAGCGTCTATGATAATTCCAAAGAGAAGGCGAGCACAAAAAACGACACACAATATGATAATGTATATAAAGTCCATTTCCAGAATATTTGCAAATTTAAGTGTGGAAAAGTGCCAGCCTGAAGAAGACCCCAGTTGGGGTCGTAAATTTGCAAATATTCTGGAAATGGACTTTATATACAATCTATGATAATTCCAGATAGCTATTGCTGCAACAACCCCAGTGGCATTGTAAAATACGTCAAGATACACTTTTTACAGATGTAATCCATTTTTTTACCACTCGCTGATCGAATTGGATAAGCGGGTTTTTTAAGTAGTGTAGACGCAACAGACCCGGGCTTTGTCTAGTTCTTGAACACCACGACAGGCGGCGTGTCTTGTGGGCATGCGCGCTAAAAAGCCAGCACTCCAATTTAGCGCCTCCTCTTCGTGAAGAGTACGCTCCAGTAGCGACCCTATCGCCGGGCGTAGCAATTAAGTTCAGCTAGATTTTAGTAGTGTAGACGCTCGCCGGGTCTCAGGGGGGTTTTTTTCAGGCCCGGGCTTGACACGGGCTCAAAAAGCCCGGGGATTTCTATGTAGTGTAACCACAGCTAATAGCACCGGGCTTTGATTCCGGGGGGATTTCTTCCGCGTTCACAATGGTTAACAAAAGGTTTCACTAACAAAGGGTTCGCGACCGTGAAGCCTTTGTTATAACCGTTGTGTCCGTATACAGTTCTACATGTATGTATCGCAGCCTAAAGAGGATCTTTCTGCTTTTGAAAGACGTTTTTTGCTGTTTCGAACATTTCTGCAACCTGGACAGAACTCCAAGGCCGCCTCGCCAAGCATCAGAGCCAATCTGTACTCGGGTAAAGGCAGCATTGAAACAAAATGATAGGAATGGCGCCTTTGATCAACAAACTTAAGTTTCCTCTGGGATAAAGGGCCTTCGCTGGAGCTATAAAAACATCCATGATGGACACATATTGATAGAATGTTTACGGAATAATCTCGTATAGTTTGATTTCCGTGGGCGGAATTTGTGGTATGAAGAAAGACAACTGTTGAAGGATGCTCTTCGCCGAAGTGTGGACGTTTCTCAAGGGCATCAACAGGTCAAGGAAAGATATCAGTTGGTTCATTTGTAAACAAACCACACCTATGTATTGCTGACCCCGTTTCGTCAGTTCCTCCACGTAGTCACCAAACTGGTTCCCAGAATGCATTTCGCTCCACAATATGGCGGTCGCTAATAAACAAACGCCCTCTTCACTTCTGCAAGGTTCTTGCAAAACCACTTTTCAGATTAAAATATTAGCGTCAAACGCATCCAATGACTTTGATAATCGTTATTATTTCATTCTATAGCCACAAACTGGGATAATATGGAGGAAAACATTAATTTGATGTTAGGAATTTTGCGCACTACTTTGCGCAGTTTCGAGCAAATGCCGTGAGCCGTCTCGGCGCTCGACCAATCAGAGGCCAGATACTCGGCACATGATCTCCGTGTTTGTAAACATTGACACGTGCTACTGTTTTGACAGCGTGGATCCGATTTTGGAGAGATGTGTGAAAAGATACGATGAACAGTTGATTTTAAGACCAAAACAGCTTGAATGTTTGAACTTTCTGGCCAAAGAAAATAAGGATTGTTGAGAGGCATCCAAAACACTTGTAATTCAGCGTTTTCATTGGAGTTTCCAGTGCTGGCAGCCCAATCGTGGGCGCCGCGGAGGATCTGGAAGTAGTTCGGCCGTATGTTGGCAGAGTCAGTATAGCGTAACGTAGTGGAGCACTGACCTCTGCGAAGGAGTGTGCGTAGTCACGTGTACTCATTGACCAATCAAAGTGTCGATCTGTAAAAATGGCGGCCAATTTATTCGGGGATTGGTTGGTGACTTTTAAAAATGATCCTGCCAGCCTTCCACAGAAGGTATCCTGAGGACACGTGGGGCACATTTCTAACACATGATGAATAGAAAATGTCTGTTTTGTTGATGTCTAATTTGCCGTGGATGAGATTAGCAAGATTTACGATGGGCAATTAAGTACAAAACCGTTCATGTTTTACCTCATCGGTACACCAACCAAACCTGAATGCGCATCGCACGGGATTGAAGCAGGCCTCCAGGTCGATCGGAAACGAAAGGAAGTGCATGAAGGAACCGACGATCTCAATCACTAGATCAGCAAGGGTTTAGTGGTTGTTGTGGAACCAACGATGCCAAGATTTGAGGTAACGTGATCCTGCCGAGGATCGGATGCGAAACAAATACTTTAGGCCTACTATTATCCTAGTCCAGGGCCGTATTCCCCAAGGAATGTGTTCTTCAAATAAATTTTGGGGAAAAAATGGTCGCAAAAAAGCACCCCCCCCCCCNGGTAATGCCGTCAGTTCAACGTCATGAGAGATGAGGTTGCATTCCGAAAAATGAGAGCGTTAGAATGCACCCTATAAGATGCATACTTGAGATAGTTTGCAATTGGAGGAGGTGCTCTGTAAATATTGCAACGCAAAATAAACAAACACGCTCTATGGAAGATGAGCAGAAGAATTCAGATATCACACTCGATCTTCAGACGTTGTGGAAACATGCATTACAATATGTAGTTTGACATTTTGCTCCGTATGGCATCGTTTCACAAAAAATCGATCCCGGGAAATCGATCTGAGTGGTTCAAATGTTTAGAGGTGCCAGTCTTAGTTTCTTTCATCATATCGTTGTCTGTCCATTGAAAAGGCCAGCGGTTTTCGAACGGTTTGTCTCAGTTTGAAGCAAAGAGGAAGCTGTAAGCCAATCCTGAGGACATCTTTGTCGAGAGTACCTGAAACTTGACCCTTACATTTCTCTCTGTTCCTTCGGCAACCGACGGCGAGCAGCCAATAGGTCATTGCCCACTAACTGGCCGGTTTCTGTGAGCTCATATCATTTCTTTTGTCATGTAATTGTGTCCTATATATCTCGAGATTTATTAACTACAAAATATTGGGCATCGGAGGGATTTCGATCCGGGATGTTATTAGTTAGACTCAATATTGGATGTCAGTGGCATTTGGAACGCCTGTCACAGAAAGTGGCAAGGGACAAAATAGATGACAAGATGGCACTAAATTTAGCAAGGAGCCAGATGCGTACCAAACAAACATTGGAGTAAAACCCGTCAGCCGACGGGCGTGATGAGCTTGCTGTCTTGTTCGATCTCGAGGACAGAAGTCGCCACATGAAATTTGCATCTTATCCTCAATCAAGGCAAAGTAGGAGCCCTGACTTCCCTTGTGGTTATCGCGTCCGCTCAAAAGCGGTTGATTCCTGGTTCGAATCCACCTGTGCCACATGGGATTACCCTGTCCGTCGCATGGGAGGGACAGTATGCCGTGGTGCCTTTGTATCTCATTGTGCCTTGGCAGGCAAAGGACTCCATCCAAGTGGGGAACATGTATTAACCAAGGTGGCCTCGGCCAAAGTAGGCCTGCGGACGGCAACGAATTCCCAGGGACGGCTTGTGACGGACAAAACAAACGACAGCCAGGAACATGTATAGTTCTGCTTTTCCAATGTAGTGCCGGTAATGGTTAAGTTTAATGTTTAAGTGATAGTTTCGCACCTGTAGTATCGATAGTAATGGTCTTCATTTCTTCATTAATGATGAAGTTAACAAGCTTAGAGGAGATACCAGGTGTGTGGCAGCCACCGAAGGAATGTCGATTCGACATTCCACGTGAGAAAAAGGCAGGTCAGCCGGACCAACAAGTGCTTCGTTCAAATCACGATCTTTTGATCATATTGATTAACCGCATAAACTGACATAATTGTTCTGATATTTAGGCCTGTATCCGATAGGCCTACCTGATGCCCAAACGAGCGTTGGTATTGGCTGTTGCCAGCGCAGTGCCGACGTTGCTGAGTGGACAATCCAGATCGAGGCCGATGCCAAGATGCCATTGGCTCACACTGATCGTAGCCCAGGAAAAATAGGCCTATTATTAGCCGTGCTGGTCAATAAAAGTAAGACGTTTTGGGTCAGTTCCGTACAGTTTCCATCCCGGAAAGAAACTATAAGGCGGTGGCTGCTAAACTTGAGTAATATCTGGCAACCCGGCCACATCCAGGGGATAGTTTTCCTATCGCGCCACGCTGTTTTGTTGAGTTTCGCATCACATCTGCTGTTGATGCAACCTCGACATAGGGAGGTACCTAGCGTATACCTCACTTCCCGAGATAATTCTGCCACGGCAGTCCTTTTTTGCACTATATTGCACTTTAAAACAGGTTAACTGCAGCTTCTGAGTCTTTCATCACTCCGTCTGGGAAGGCGTCAAAACTTTTTTCGCTGTTCTGGATTCCCAAGGTCGAAATGTATCGCGCGAACAATTATCAGTATCATTACATACCAACAGGTATTGCTGTTGCAAGGTATAATATCAAAATGTATTACGAGGCCGGGTCGGTATAGGCCTACAGTTATAAAAAAACTCGGAAAAAAACTAGTCAGTGGAAAGGTACAATGAAGAGTACATAGTAAACGTCCAAGGTTTAGTCGCCCAATGAGTTTGTGGTGTGCCGTGCATGACGTACATGTACGTGCACCTCCTGGAATAAGTAGGCCCTACCAGGGCAGTTTTCCGAACTCCAGTTGCTTAATCAGTGACACTAAACTGGCCACTTCTAGAACTTGTTCTGAGAAGTGTACATGGGCGAACGGAACAAACGACAAGCTTCGTCCATGCACTCGAGAGTTATCTGAAAACCCTGGGAAGAACATGGGGTGCCAGAGGCGGCCTCTGTCGTGTCTTCCATAGCCTGTCAACACCGGTAACTAAAAGGCTACCGTATAGGAGTAGGAGAGCTCTTTGTGATGCAGCACAGACGTGCAGGCCTACATCAATGGGCATCCGAAAAATGATGCGGGTTTTAGCGTTACCGGTATGGGATCCGATCCCGATTTTACGTCACAGTTGGTAGGCCTACTGAGAAGAAAGATAAATTCAGTGCACGGCCAAAAGCCTATATCAGTAGGCCTAATGATGTACCGGTATGTTTTTAACACGATATATTGATACCGCTATTGATACTCTAGTTTCATAGATTTAAGACCGGTTCATTATAAGTGCCTGTGACCGCCCCCGTGCAGGACAGCGTGAATAAGGCCCACGGTCCCTTGTTGTTGATTGGCGCACATTTTCTACTCGTGCTGGTGGGCTGAAAGTGACCCGTGGTTTTCAGTACGGATAAACAGATTGCTGTTTGTGGTTTAACCTGTGTACTGTGCGATTGATTAACTTTCCGTTCGGTTTCGTCGTTCGGGGACCATGACGTGACAGGGTAATTCACAGAAAATGTTCAACAAATAACACCCGTATAGGCCTACTGGTGGGCCTAGTTATCCGTGCTAGTCGTTATGCAATAACCCACGGTCAGAGAGTGCGGTAGGCCTACTCATTCGACATCGGTTATCCAGGCATTGCTTACGAATTGTTATGTAAACATAGCACAAAGGGGCAGGCAAGACGTCAATCATCATGGTCAGCTCTATTCGTGGATTCGGACCATAAGGTCAAAGTTATACATAGTGGGCGTGGCTTGAATATCCAGAACCGGTCTTAAATCTATGAAACTAGAGTATTTCCGTCGAGTGGGTGGCTCTGAATGATGGAACATTTTCATCCTTCGATTCTAATCTTGCTTGTGGTATTTGTATTGAGTTGTATATTAAATAAACGAGCCCGCAAGACACAACATCTCCACGCACTGAACTCAAGTCACCTTGGAAAACTAGGCCTACCCTGGATATCAAGCCGCCTCCTTTGAGTACCATGCAACCGGTGGGATCAATTCGACCTTGATCAGATTAAATTCTTTGGTGAATTTTCAAGTTGATTGTACCAGTCGAGAAATTCTGTGATACACGCCCTGTTCGTGCGCGGCATCTGTGACCATGGTAAAAGACCGCAATAGTTATCGACGGGGTTAATCGGTAATGGCTTCAAACGTACTGAGCGAGGCGATTCAACGAAGACTCGAAATTAACAGATGATTAACCGACCCAGTGGAAAAAACGGCGTATTCAGGATTCCCGAACAACTCCAGTTCCCCGAGCGTCTCAAAGGAGAAGATTGCATGACAGAAACGGAGGTCATTGCCCTAAAGTGCAAACTTAAATTAGCACAAAACCAGAACAAAACAAATCCTTATAAATTTTCTCAAAATTGCACTGAATCCGAAGACGATTAACACGAGGGGCAAAGCTCCGAGCGTGTTATGAACCAAAAATAGAATACGAACTTGCTAGTGATCTATTTTGGCAGCAGAAAATTTGCATTTTCAACACATTTTGTCAATTTGCGGTGTTTTTGCAGGCAATTAAAATGTCGTTTGATGAACGCTGATGAGCCGCGTGTGCAATGAAATGCGGTTTAATTTTAGAAGCAGGGTATTTTTTGGATAACGTTGGTACACTGACCTCCGACTCCCCATTTCTATACATGGTAACCAATTTTTTTTCCTTTAGCAATCTGTGCCCCCCCCCCCCTCCGTTGGAAACATTGCAATGATACATCATCCATACTACAATGACATTGCCTATAAGCGTGTCGGCACTCTTCCATGGGACTAGGTTCAATTTCATGCTACATAACCTCAGCAAGTTAACCGAAGAGGGAATGTTTCTGCTCGAATTTGGCGGAGACATCCCAAAGCCGAGGCCCGGAGTCTCTTGGGACGCCACGCCTGTCCCCGACGCGACATCATCATTAAATGCCCGTTTCCACTACAGCGCTCGTTTGCGGCGAGCGGTGCGGCTTTCTCAGGGCTTGGATTCAACAGGCCATTTATGATAAAACCATCGAAGGATATCCAAAACCCAGTGAAAGTCGCACCGCTCGCCGCAACAACGGCGGCCGAATGCGCTGTAGTCACTGGTAGTGGAAACGGGGCTTTACAATACGATTTCCACCGCGCTTTGCGGTTCGACCGACGCGGTTTTCAAAGGGTCCCCCAATTCTACACTCAGGATTCACTGTGTCACAAATATACATGAACACGTACATTTATGTAAAAACCGACGACTGAGAGTAGGCCTACTACCATACATAAGCAAGATTAGAGAAAGACAAAATTAGCAAGCATGAAGGTGAAGAATTCATTAATCATTTATTCAATTTTCTCTAACTCCAATAGCATGTGGTCTTGTAAATATGTGTTCCTCTGGAGTAATAAATACCCCCAGAACAGTTACTAAAGCAAGTCTCGTATTACCACTACCGGTACCTACCAGCACCAGCAAAATAACTTCTGGTGAGCTGACCAGGAAAGAACTGCAAAGCATGGAGGTACAATTTTTTTTTTAAAAACTATTTTATACCTCCATGTGCAAAGTATTAAAAGGAAAGCATGGTACTACATCAAAAACACGTTTTGCAAACCTTTGGCTACGTACATCATGTGAAGACGTATCACAATATGGTTGAATCAAATGAACTAGTGAACAGATCAGAATGAAATGAACAATCGAACTGAATTAAAAATCAGTGTATTAGTAACAAAGTATAACATTAACAAACATAAACACATCATGCCGAGAACACAAAAAATCACTCAGAATATCCACGCAACTGTTTGCATGAAATGTCACACTACTGCATTACAATAGGATTTATTTGCAATTTGAGAGAACATCTAACAGAATACATTTCAGAGTAAGAGACAAGAGAAGATGGAAGCACCTAAAACATTGCACAACTGCGAAGCAAAATGCATCCTTAAGTGTCTCATAAAAGGGATTCACCACTCACTTCAATGCAGATCGAGAGACAGGACCATAAAAAGAATTACTAAGGGATAGCAAATATATGAAAACTACATGTAAATTTTAAAAATGTATGATAAGTACATGATACTTCTTGACTTGGATGATATAATAATCAATGTGTACGATGCATCTTGGATAAATAATATGATTAAGTAACACTCCACGATTACGAATAACAAATAAGGCACTGTAGTTTTTTTACCCTTGGACAACTGCTGAATTAGCTTCTTTCATAATTAAACAATGATTTCAGTTTCTTTCTCTGCAGAGCATCTATCAGCAGCACCATTTACTGAGAGATTTTCTCTCTCTTGCACCCCCTCAGAGCCCTCATTACCAGGACTCTTCATCTTGCCAACAGCAGCTCCCTCTACAGAGGTCTGAGTAGGGGGAACCCCCTCTCCCTGGGTATTGTTTTCTTCATCGTTATTATCCTTCCCATTGTGATGAACTTGTTCACTTTCAGCTCCATTTTCAGGAGATTTGTCGGTTATTACTTGTGTTACTCCTTCAGGATTCATTGAGGTCTTGTCAGTAGGGACCTTCTCATTAGCATTCCCTTCTTCTGCCTCATAGCCTACTGCACTTGCAACTTCAGATCTTTTTTCCTCACTGCCAATATTATCTACCCCCTCAGCATTTTTGTTTTCCTCCTCCTCGGATTCTTCCTCCCCTTCTTCACTCTCGGAATCCTCCTCCTCCTCCTCGGATTCTTCCTCCCCTTCTTCACTCTCAGAATCCTCCTCCTCCTCGGATTCTTCCTCCCCTTCTTCACTCTCGGAATCCTGCACAAGACTTTGAGAATTGCCTCCTCCGCCTATGCTATCACCGTTCTCCTCCTCCACTTGAATCTCCTTCCTTTCATTAACTTCACCAACCACTTCCACTCCTTGAGCTATCCCAGTGTCTCCATCACCTCCTTCACCAACAACAGCCTTCACATCTTCCTCTGCATCTTCCTCCACAATGGTATCTACCACCCTCTTTTTAGACTCCCCAGTATCCACTACCTTGACTTCTAAACCACTAATGTCAACGTCAACACGATGGAAGGTGATTTTATCAGTTCCCTTAAAATAAAGAGATGATTAGTTAGTGTTACACTGAATCTTGAAAAGACTTGGCCTTTTGAAAAAGTAAATTCTTCGAACTGAAACACTTAGCCACACTAAAGCTGCGTTCAAATGGGCTTTTAAAATGGTTTGAAAACGTTTTAAGATGTTAAAACGGTTTAAGGTGCCACACTAGAGGCCTCTTAAAACGGTTTGAAAGTGTTTTAACGAAAACGGTTCGAGAAGTGATTTCAAAACGACTTGAAAACAGTTCGGCTAAAACACTTTTGAATGTGGCCCTCTAAGTGTTGTATGCATGCGCAATAGATTTGCACATATTTTGGGCCGACAAATGCAAAACAAGGAATGCATTTCAATGCATTTAGCTGTTTTTATTAGAACTAAACAATATCTCTTCTTTAAAGGATATTTATCGAAAAAACTTCCTACTTACAGGTACATCCCTGAGTACAGACTTGACGAGTTTCATTGAATATGGTTCCCTTGTTAGAACATACAGGAAGCCACCGCCTCCAGCACCAGCCATACACATGCCCAGGACATGGGGTCGTAGGGCATCCATCATCTGTTTCACGAGGTAAGGCTCACAGCCAGGGGCCATGCATTTCTTCAGGGACCAATACTCATCCATGAGAGCACCAACCTTGGCAATATCACCTGAAATCAATGTGTGTAAATTCAACAATCAGATTCAAAATACAGAAATTACTTGGAAAATATTTCAAGCACTAAAAGTGTCTTCTTACGGAATAGATTAAATAGAATAAATTCCATTTACAGAGGAATCCTTATGTTGTGAAATGTAGGACCAGTCCTTATAACAGTACTCACCATTTCAATCAAACTTCAATTCATACATCACATGTATCATTTGTATTATTTGAACTGGATTAACTTTGCATGTAATATGGGATTTTTCATATTTGTCATCACCATCATCCATCCCATATGAAATGAAGCAATACTCAAGAAATGCAGATTGGCGAACGGGCATAATGACAAGCACAATGTAGAGACATGCGAGACAAATAGGAAGAAATCTGAAATCTCATTGGTTCAGCACCTTCTTCAAATGCCTTTGCACATTCCCAAGCACTGGCTTTGAGTCTGCGCTCCGTCTGAACAATCTGTGGGTCTCTGTTATACCAGTTCCGAATCACATCCTGAAAATATACAACAGCATGATTATTTTCACATCTGAAACACAAAGCACATTCACAAGTATGAAGATGATGAGAGGGACGACTATTATGTTGTACCCATAGTTAAATTCCATTAATATTCAAGCAATTCCCACAAGTGAAGCCCAACCTCAATCACTTTCAGTTCTATTCATCTTACCGGTATTTCCGATATGGATATAGCTGCTACACAGACGACTGGGTCACATGAATACCGGTAAAGACTAGCAAACGCTTTTACTTCAGATTTGTACAGCATTGCCTAGTGCATTTGTATTGCAAAATTCAAGTAAAAGCATTTTCTAGTCTTTATTCATATGACCCATTTTTTCAAAAGATGTCTCAGGGAGACCCCTTCCCTACAGTGAACAGCCTGTCCATTATTTCTATCGAATGTAAAACATGTTGGCAAACCTGGAGAAGATTTTTGGCAAGTCTAGTTCTTCCCGTGTAAATCAGGATCAAATGATTGGCAAAAACTTGTGTCGTTTCCAGCGATATTTGAGGATATGTGACATCGACGAACAATGGCAGCTCAGGTTTTGAATGACCGACTTTGATACCACCAAGAAGGCCTCCAACTTGGTCTTGCCATCCTCCGCCGGTGGTGAGAATCTGCTCCATGTACAAAACCTATCAGAGAATGTAGAAACAGAAATTCATCATTCTGGAGTGGATGACAGTGAGCAGTGTATACATGTAAGACTTGTGCAAATACAATTTAGCATTCCACCTCTCTGGAAATAGCGGTGGGTGGCACACATCCTACACTTACAGGTCGTGTAGACTGTGATCTCTACCAGTTGTTGCGGATTAATTCAACAATAAATGCGAAGATATTGAACAAGTGCTTTCCGACAAGGTGTTACCACACATCAACATCAACACTTACAGCATGCATCAATGTTTTGTAATCATATGATCTTCCTGCCGCTTTCCATAAGGCTGCCATTATACCACCTGCAAGGATGCTACTAGTTCCCATCCCTGAAAAGAAGAAATCATCTTTACTACATGATGGAAACTGGATGGACCTCTCTGAACCACACGTAGTTGGTGCACATGGCAAACTAATAACTGATTGATAAAATGATCCCAACTCACCTGATCCATGGGGAAGATTTGACCAAGTTCTCACCCGGAATCCACCGCCATATTTTTGGACAAGCTGATCATGAAGTGTAACACAGGACGGATAGTCAATTATTTCAGCAGAAAGGAAAACTGCCTTCAGGAGAGCACCTGGAAAAGGGATATGTGATGTTTCACTTCAAATCTTTTGGGGTGTCAGAGTGCCAAAATGGAAACATCGGCACCTATCACCTCTGAGGTTTCGAGTTTGATCCCCGGCCAGACCCACTCTTCATGTGACAGAGGGCAATTTTCTTGGTGCACAGGTTTTCTTCTGGCGCACTCTGGTTTCCTCCTGCTGTACATAAAATTCGCCCATATAATATTTGCCACATAAAACTTGCAGCAGAATGTGCAAACGGATAAACTGAGAGACAACCGACTTACCAGGAGCATGGGGTTGTGAGTAATCAGAGAATTCTTGTAATTGTGTCAACTTGAGTTCCACATTAGTCCTGCCTCCATTGTCTAGCACCAGGATAACAATAGGCCTGTGGTGTAAATTATATCAGTTGTCCTCAAGCAGCAAAATATTTTGACAGGCATTGGACATTTTCTTCACAACTGTCTTGTACATACAGCAGAATGTGCACAAACTTCCAAAGGTTTTCTGAGAGTAACCAGATGTTCAGAACAGGGACAATCAAGTGTTGGGATGATGCAGGCTAACAGCCAACACTGGCCAACACTAGGTTTAATTCACATCTCTTGAAACTGGGACCTCACCACCAGGGCAGACATAGAATTTGATCAAACACTTAGGTAACCTTGCAGGTACAGCCATGTACTTGCATGAGCACGAAAAAAATGATGGTTCTTACTCTCTCAGTCTTTCCACTTCAGCACCAATTGGTTTCTGAAAGAAGCAAGAGTTGTTTGTTCACTACATTTGGCTGCTGTTCAGCATAATTCTAATGTTTGCCAGAGTACAGTGTATTATTGTATCGCTGCAATGTTCTATTCCCTCGCAAAATGGAAAAAGGGAAGAACAACCAAAGTTCGACACTAAAATGAAACAAAAACCAAAACTTTTAAACCACGAAATGAGAAAACCTCTGAGAAAACCAAGCATTCATTCATTATTACTTCACGTACAGGGTTCACTTACCTGACCATCAATTGTGATGGCTGCATCAATGACAGCACCTCCACATTCATATGTGATGGGAGGGGTATCAGACCATCCACCAGTGATATCCACTCGAGCCGGACATTCAGCTACGACGACTTTATCAAATGGCACAGGTTCACAAGATAATGGCTTGATGAACTGGAAAAGAGGAAACTCCCGTCTTATCCAAGGCTTGTGCATGGTTGGCGATGCTGAACTTTGAAGATTATGAGGATACCAGTACTAGCAGGCACTGAGAACTACACTCAATATTTGTGACCTTACCTCTCTAGCAGTGCTGACAGCCTTCCTGATTAAGATGTGGGCTACCCCCTCATAATGTCTTGCCGCTCGAACTAAAAGATCAGGTTTATTCAGCCAGTTCTTCCTCTCCTTTGTCATAGCCTGGATCCCAGCCTTCATTTCACCATCCTAAAAGACAAGTGAATCAATATACCGTACATGGACATGGGAGGAAATTTGATAGTGTACTTTCTAAGAACACAACGCTAAAGAAAACTTCATCAGGAAAGGAAGAAACTCACCTCGAAGTGTTGAAAAGCCTTGTTCCACTCAACATTAGCTGCTGGGCCGCTGCGTAGACCACCTTTCTTTCCAGCCATGCAGGCGAGTACATCAGCAATGTGGGCAAATGTCCGTGCTGCCAGGGCTGGGGAGTTCTGTTCAGCACTTTCCAACCCAACTGAAAGGAACAGGTTGCTGTATTTGATGAACTCGGAGAGTACTTGACAATCTTTTTTCAAATGTCTGTCAAAATGTTCACTTCACTATGTGAACAGCAAAATTTAAGGTATCTAAATATCAAAATTAGTTCCTGCATTAGATTAATTAAATAATGGCGCACGCACTCACTTTCATCCAGGAGAGCCAACAGCTGAACCTGGAAGCCCTCCAGGCAAGCAGTCCTGTACAGTGGGAGCAAACCAACATCACCATTTGATGTCAAATTCTTCTTGACTATCCTCTTGGTTACTTCAAAGCCTAGCTGCCTAAAAAACATAAAACTTTGTAAATCTGTCTTCCTACAAATAGGAATTGGGATCTACAAGAAGGATATAATTTTTAATGTCTCGTCCAGGAAGTGAGGTATCCTTTAAGGCCCGAACCCACTGACGCGTTTTCGCGCAGCGGGAAAACGCACCGGCAGAAAATGCTTTGTTAAAAGGCAGCGGACCGAGAAAATAAAGGATTTGTCGGGTAGTGATGAAACCGCGGCGGCCAAACGCGTCAGTGGGTTCAGGCCTTTACTGTGAGGATCAATTTAGGCCACACACTGTTCCCTGCTCGCAACTTACCTTCTTTTACTGAACTCCTTCTCGAGGGCCAATGATGAGAGGATATCTTTCAGTGATAGTCTCCAAGAAGACCGCCACCTACAGACAGAAATAGTTTTAACAACATATAACACGCTAGTGAAGGAAGTCATATGAATTTCTGAATATTTCTGAACTGAAGCAGTTTTATTCGAAAGGGGTTTACCTTTGCAACATTTCCCTGTTCCCATTTGAGCTGCCCTCGTCATCGTCAGATGATTGCAACCAGAATATCTCTGCCAACCCCACATGGTGGCTGACATGGAGGAGAGGGAATAGTTGGGCAGTGAACACACACTTGTCATCATCAGACTGTAGTGGGGAGATACATGATTCACCAAATGACTTTGAAACTTATTGAATACATGTGTGATTGACATTACAAGTCCTGAACCCAATTCAGGGGATTTATCACTTGTAATGTAGCTATGCAGGAAAAAGGAGTCCCCAAGTAAAAAGGAACTCATCCATGAACACCATTCAGAATTTAACACAACTGAATACCGAAAACATTAACCCAGAGGTGACACATGTTGATGTTTGCATTGCATTACTACAACACATATTTATGATCGGATGTGAATTCTGCTATCAATGGAACAGTGCTGCAAGTTACTTGGGTTCAGCATACCATATCAGGCCCCCATAGGTCTTCAGCAGTTATTCCTGTCTTGTTCATGAACACTAACCAAGGCATGTTACAATAACTGGCTGTGCGCTTCCAAGATGGTGCCTGTGTGGAAAACAACCCAAAGTAAACTACCGTATACGCAAATATTTTCGTGTGTAAAAATTCTCACGAAAATCGTGAAATCAAAATTTCACCGCGAATATTAATACATGCATAAAAGTTTCTCCCAACAATCCAGTCAGTTCCCTTCCCTGCCCTTGACGTGAACATTAATCCACGCGGAACAGAAAAAAATTTCAATTCGTGAAATATTATCCCGTGAAAATATTCGCATATACGGTTCGGTATGTTGTCAACAATACATTTGATTCAGTAATTCTGACTTCAGAGATGACAAGACCACTTCACATTTCCAAGTATTCCCCAGGCAGCATGACTGACAGGGTACTGGTCCCCAGGAATACTCTAGTATCCGAGAACTCTTCGTAAAGACAAGAAGAGCTGAGAATTCAATAAACAACACGATTAGTTAAAAGCAGCTGGTGAATACTCACCATTAAATCATCAAATCTCCCAAGGACGGTAAGAACATCTATGACCTTTCCATCTAAGGTCGGTATCAACACAGGGAAACTTTCAAGCACCATGGAATCAGAAAAACTGCCAATGTTGACTTTCTGCAATTGATTCAAGAGCATGTTATCGTAGTTGGGAAATGGACAAAGATTTTCTGATAAGGAGTTGGTTCTTTAATGAATAAACAAGGTAAGACAGAATGACTTTGGTCACTGACACCTAACCAGAGAATCTCACCTTCAAATCCTCCAACCGAAGACCATTGACAATTGAGTCCTTCCCCAAGCTGAGTTTGTTTGCAAGATGAGAATTGAGAATCACAGATTTTGCTCCAATAGAAACACCATCTTCAAGAATGGAGTTAACTACGACACTGGCATTATCAACATTAACAGTAGGCTGGAACACAGAGTTGAGTAATTCTATTTAACAGATTCTGTCAAGACATTAACAGTAGCAAAAAGAGGAACAAATTTCACAGTACATCCAACACACTAAGTGAGAAATAACTACAAAACAGACAGATAACGACACAACTCCTTCGACATGAAGCCATCCTTGCTCAGTTGAGAATTGGGTCTTTTCATACATGAAAGCATTCAACCCGGTTTCTCCAAAATCACCACAGAATCAACCCATACTTACACTGAGCACAGCATGCGTAACATGGTTTCTTTCAATATGTTTTTCTTTGAGGTGTACACTACTGGCTATGATCTTATGGAAATCCCCAGCGGTAAGACTCAGGTAATTGTAATCCCCATCAGGAATGACAACTGAAACACACCAAATCAGTAGATATACCCAGCTGTTGGTGAAGCACTGACAATACATGTATATCAAGAAGCAAGGAAGCCATCAACAACTTGGCCTGGTCAACATGATTATCTTAATGAAGGACAAATTCAATTCCTGTGAATCAGTATTTCACAAAACTCACCTGCTTTGACTTTGTAATTCCTAAGTTCCTTCCAAAGGACTTCCCGTGCCTGTTTCATCACTTCTATTTCCTCTGCAGATCGTTTTGCCTTCTTGCTCAAGTAGGCATTCCTTGAGCCAGACACAAAATCCTCCTTGCTGACATCAACAGCCATGGCAACCAGAAAGTCAAAGAACAACGAAAGCTGAAAACAGAATAGGGATTCTCGTTTATAAACTGGATCAGAAGGCCGACTTTGATACCTGACTGGATGTACCCCTACCAAAGTTGACCACTAGGACTGGGGTATCCCAAAATAATTGGCTTGTCAGGATTTGCACAAAAAAAACGAAGGCCACACTGCAACAGGAATTTTCTGCATATATTGGATAACTTCAGGGGAAATAACAAGTATTTCATGGAGTTACTAGTACAAACCTCAATTGGTTGTAAGCCACTGTCAAGACCCATGTATGTACAAGCATAGAGCTGGGCTGTTCCGCCAAACGATAGAAGAGTATCGGCAACTAATGGGCTGAAGAAAACAACACCCGACACCTGAAAAAGTGACAAACATGAACGATGTATCAAAACCCCAACTGGAATTTTCAGAGATACGAAGTTCAGAATCAGAGGCATGTCCCTAAGTGGAAACTTTCCTTCAGGACACTCCTGATCCTCTACACAGGGAAAGGAAAAAGTCCTCAGGAAATCAACTTTCAAACTTACCAAGGCCACCGATCCATCCTCTCTGGCACATGACTTGATCGCAAACTGATCCCCCTGGTACACAATGTCTAACAAGTGTCCCTCTTTCCCCGAGTCAATCTTATACACGCCATGTTGTTTAGCATATTGAACAGTCCCTGCCATGGACACCACACATGCATCAATTTTCTCAGTCCAGTCAATGCATGGCAAACCTGCAAAGGGCAGTTTTTATATATTATATGGAGCTTACTAATACTACTCTCAATATGGTGACACTTACACATTTGTAGTCAGTTTCATGTCAGATGTCATATCATGGATGATGTCATTGTTACAAATGTAAACACAGATGGTAACTTGACATACCCGTATTGTCAGGCATTGATAAGAACATATCAGTGCTGCAAACCCAGACACCATTAGGACTGCCTACTGCAACCTGCAAATATGACAAATTCCTGTTTAGACCTGTGCAACTGAATTGGACAGCCATTCCTTTAAACAGAAGCGACAACAGAATGATGCAGCAAATGCCCCAGCACCCGAGTCATACTGGGGGCTGCAATTTGTGGTCAGGTCTGGTTCACATCACAAATGGCTGTTTCTGATCTTGTTACAAGGATAAAAGCAGATGATGGATGCTTACCTTTGTATTCATGGTATATAGCAGATAATCAAGGTTTGTCAGGACATGATGGTGATGGGACAGTTTGAAGCTTGCTGGAAGGGAAGTGAATGCACGGCCACATGCATCAAAAGGAAATTGACGACCCTGAAATACACAAGGTGGTATGCAGCAACGAAATACTTAGCACAACATAACAGACAATACAAGTAGCCTTTTACGGATCTCAAATATGTACATTTACATTCTTTTACTTCTACAAACTAATAAAAACAAAAACAAAGTAGTATTTGGTTAACTTGTTCAAATATAATGATGGCAGAAGTACTGAAAGCTGAAGGCAACAACAATAAGATTTGGCTAATCAAGAAAGTACCATAGATTCGGCATACACATCAGACTGACTTCTCCCCGACTGTAGTTTAACAAAGTTAACAGGACAGCCATAAATGAAGTAATTAGAGAACCTACCACATGAAATATTAAGATCTTAGAGCTTCTCAAAAGGTCAGGATTTATTACCTGAAATTGAAATTTTAATAGAGACACATTTCCTTATCAATGACATTGAAGGATAATCATTTCAGTGTGATATGATAGTAACTGAATTTTCCTTCTTTTCCCCAAACCATCTGATCATTATTAGGCAAGGGCTGCAACGGAGATGAATGGAGGCACAGAGTCAGATATCATTAGTATGTACTAGCCACACAGTATTGCTATTGGTTTGTTCTGGCAGCAAATGGACTGACAGGCATCATTTCATTCATGATCTGCAATATCTATGATAAGCATTCTTGAGTATAAAGCAAAGTATCTTATGCCTACTGTGCATCCCGATCTTGCACTAAGATGTTCCGCAACCACAAGCAGGGCATTCACTGTAGCTCCTCCACTTCCAACTCTAGCTTTAGGATCTTCTACAGTTAGGAGGACAGTGCTTGCATCTATCAGGCCTTTCTCTTGTCTCAAATCTAATTCTATTTAAAAGAGACATTTTTAGACTAACTTTTGAGAAATTCCCATGAACAAAACTGGAAAGAACATTACATATTAATACAAGTGCCAATTAATAAAATAAATCGACTATGTTGTTTCAAGGGTGTCAGTAGTACCATAGTTTAAGTCTAATTCTCAATATTCCAAAATTTACCATACATGTACTGCACACAGCAACCCACGGAGAATCAGGTTGCATTATGAATGGCGAGGTAGTGGATGGTTGTCTTCTGTCTCACCTCGCCAGACAAGGTAGGGCATGCATGTACAATGGCTGGTATTCATAAAAGTTAGCAAATGCTTTTACTTAACAANGAACTGATCTGTAACATAGGGGGCCTAGGAAGAGCTGTAGATTCTGCCATGTCATGAATGTTCCTTCTTCATTTGTTGTTCTCTTGTCATTTTTTGAAAGTTTTAATTGAAAAAACAGTATTATTGTGTGATTTTTTAGTTTTATTTTTTCTAGGTTTGGAAAAAAAATTTAGGGTCGGGGCTTTTTCAGGAGGGTCGGTCGGCTGACCCGAAACAAGACATTTATTTTTTTAGGCCTTAACAAGCAAAGAAAACTGTCCAGGCTGAGATTCGAACGTGCAACCTCATGCTTGTAAGTCCAACGCTCTACCACTGAGCTAAAGAGACATGTCCCGCCAGCTGGACTGGTAGGAACGCGGATTATATCATTGTAGCTCCGCTACCTAGGCTATAGCTTCGCTACACATCCATCTATCTGGGCATCTGTGGACTGTGTGTGTGCATGTAGGCCTATGCATGCATGTGCATGTCCATGCCTACTGGAAAACTGAAGAATTGTAACTCATGACCAGTACAATGCAAGGCAGTTAAAGAATTGACCAACACAACTCTTTCACACTGATTCAAGTTTATTGATGAATAGGCCTAGGCTAAACATGATAAATGGAAAGCTGATCAACCATGCGTGTAAAAATGGCAGACGATCACATTATCGTTGTTTCGTCGCTATAAGTAATTCCGAGTCAGCCGCATGTTCCAACATCTCGCCGCAGAGACCACAGCGTCAGGGGCTTGAAGCATTGTAAACAATACGAGTGTTGGGGGGGGGGGTCAAAAATGAATCAAAAGATGGTGAACCTTAGTTTGTCCTGGAAAGCCCCCCCCCCCTCCCCACTATCTCCATCACTACAGTTTAGTTGAGTTATCGGCTTTTTTCTGCATAAGAAACAATGCAATGCCACTCACGTTTTTCCATTTGCCTCCTAAACTTTGGACACACAGTTTTCTTGGCTCAGGTTTGCCAACAAAGTTGATACCTGTGATCACTTCCTCAATGCCCGATTCAGATTGGGGCGGATAGTATTTCCGACATGACGGGAGCATTCACAGATGTCCTCGGATGGGTGGGTGGTGGTAGAAAAAGAATGACATCTAGCATGTCAAGAGACAACTAGATACTCATGATTGATTCCTATAAGATCACCGCCACCCGTACCATGACCAGTGTCCAAATCACCGCCAGCCCTCTCTGCCCTTGTGCTTCCTCACGAGAGAATGACTGATGCAAAGGGGCATGCACGCAGTGCCACCTGGTATCGACTTAGGATAACAATTATGCTGGACTGAAGAGAATAAACTCTGTATCATAAAGTTAAAAATAAAGACTAATAGTACACTTTATTGAACACCAGGTTATGTAAAGTAGCACAGACCAAAGGGTTGAACACAGGAATAAAAGAAAAGAAACAGCACAAAGAATATGGGAGTCCTCGCCCCTTCTTCAAGAAAAATATATCGGCAAATCACCTGGCCGAGATGAATTCTTAGGTGGTCCCTCATGAAAGGCTTGGAGCAAAGGGAACTAAGTACCGGTACAGAATCGTGTTTCTTCATATGATGCTCAATTACACCATCATTTCATCCTTATTAGTTCTCTTGTTGCCATTTTACGAAGCAGATTAAAATCCACATTTAGGTGACTCCTCCAAAATCGTCGGACCCTTCCCCAGACATCGGCTGGGAAACAAGGACTAGGGATCCCGTGGAAGACTCTTGCAATACTCCTTCCCGTCAGGTTATGATCATGACCGTAGGTATGAATGAAGTTACGGATATCCATATTCACCTGCGTCTCATTCTCACAGGTCGCCTGGAATAAAATAACATCAACAGTTAATGGATGGAAATTAGTGAGGTTTCGCAAATTTGGGGAAACACGAAGTACGAAATTGGACTTCAACTGCATGACGTACCGTAATGTATTCCTGGAGATTGTTGGTACCACAAATGTCCCTGCTGCCAGTGCGTCTTTTACCATATCATGTGAGACCGAGAGAGTTATGGTGCATCTTGAATTGTTAAATTTCCACTTCGTATATACGAAGTGGAGACGAAAGATAAATTTCAAAGTTTAATATACCGGTACACCAAAACTCTATCGGTCTAACGTCATACGCAAAAAGACGCTCTTGCAATCAATATATCAATATCAATTTAACGCGTCATGGTCCATTTGGACCTTTGCGAGTAAAAATCACGAGTGTGATCACACAGGTTTCGAACCTGCGACATTGGGGTTACTGGCCCATCACGTTTTCCACTGGGCTAATCAACTGGCTAAGGCGGTATTTGTGGTACCAACCATCTCCTGAAATACATTACGTCATGGAAATGAAGTCCAATTTCGCATTTCGTACTTTGTATTTCGTCAGATTTGTGAAACCTCACTATTAACATGCAAGCACTAAAATACATATCCCTGAACTTTTCAAAGCAAAACTTGACACCACTATCCAGGTGATGTGCATTTACAGGAACATGTGCAGGGTTTTGTCAGCAAATTGCAATGGCCGCTATCTGGTTTAACCAATCCTTAAAATGAAGATGATATACCTCCTCTTCTTCATTAACTGCAGTCCCATCTTCCCGAATGAAGGTCAGCTTTGTGACGTTGGAAAGATCCACATTTGGCTGACTGTCAAAGTATTCTCTCAGCTTGTTTTTAAGAAGGTCACTTCTTCTTGAGTCTAGAGTCCCTGAGCAATGGTAGTACTGCTTGTAGGCAACACTGAATAACAAAAAGTTCAACTTTATACAGGCTGCAGTCATTCTGATACAAACAGAACAAAGCCATAACATTCCACACAAATTTCACTCCACGTTATGAGTGGATTTCTCCTACATTTGTACCATACAGGTACTGGTATACACAGAAATCAGTGTGATCTTGACAATTTGAAGCATAACAAAGAACATGCGAGTCATACACCCACAGAAATGCATAGTGTCACTTACCTCTTCAACGTAGAGTAAAAATTATGAAGCTGTCTGATCTCAGTATTTTCTTGAGCTGAGACTCTGTCATGTAGAAAATCAACTACTTCATCCACTTCGTCATCAGTCAGGTCCCCGTGAGAAGTGAAATGGAAGGCAAGGTCCGAGAATTCAACCATCACGCCACTCTTGCTTGGACCTTTCCCACCTAAAATAGTACAACAGATGGAATCACGCGAGGCCTGACAACCTGGCTTGGTCTTAAAGAGGAATGTTAACATTTGTGACCCGTGACAGCAAATGAGTTGGAATGCGCACCGAAGAAGACCCAAGGTGACACCAATGTTTTTTTTGTTTTCAGGATTGTCTGCCTGTTGTGAAATCTGACTTTGTCCGTTTCTGTAATTGTTCTCTGGTGTCATCTTGAGTCTTTCCGGCGCATTCCGACTCTTTTTGCTGTCACGGTTCACATTTATCTTTGGGATCAATCACTGAATCTTACCAAGGTTTAAATTCCACTGCATATTGGATATTTCTCTCTTGACAATACCAGAATCCCACGCCATCATGTCACTGACTTCAACAATCGGGAATGTGATTGAACGGGAATTACTGTGGTCAACACCACGTTTCATGTCCAAGGCAATCGCAGCAGCTACTGGTGGATACTGAAATGATACAAGTCACTGGAAAGGAACCAAGCTTGGAAGCATCCTCCCACAGCAGGGTTTTTTCCTCGCTCATCTTGATTCACTCTGAGTGGATGAAGATGATCAAGGTAAAAACCCCTGCTGTGGGAGGATGGTGAGGAAGTGGACAATTTCAATTCACCAAATAAACACATCCCCGCTTAAAGTTGCAAAGATACATGAAGACATGATCCGAGTCTTTATGGGTCGTATTCAGAAAGCGATTCTATCGTTAGAACCGTCTTAGGCCGGTTCCAAGTGCAGTGGTTGGCCACACTTGGAACCAGCCTAAAACGGTTCTAACGATAGAACCGCTTTATGAATACGACCCTATGGGACTACCATGAACAGTTAGGACTACAAAATCTGGAGGCTGAGATCCGCGACTTATCACAGATCCTTATACATATACGGATCAAAATGTACACAAAACTTGTTCTCGCTGTATAGAATTCTATACGTATAAGGATCCGTGATAAGTCGCTGATCTCAACCTCCCTAATGACATATTTGACCAATAAGTTAGATGAAATGCGTTATTTATATACCTTTTTCGCGACTTCTCTGAATTGCTGTGGACCATTGTAACAGTTGATGGAACAAGTTGCATATGCTGGGAGCATGTTCTCTACCCATCGTTTAGGATGTAGTTCTAAATAGCACAACAAGGTGGCAATACCTGAAAGTGGAAGACATTGCCATGCAATTACTATTACTACATTTCTCTCAGTACCGCGTATCTGACATCTGACTTGTTTTTCTCTAAAAGCAGCCAGTAACTACTGGTAGTCAGAAGTATAAAGCAGATACTGGTTATCATAAAATTCAATCCACAAGTTCTCTCACGAATATGATACCATACGGTAGGCCTACACCTTACCCTCTTCCTTTATGTCTAGATCCTGTACAGTGGTTGCAATTGGAAGTGCCCTCTCGTGACCAGGACACAACCTCCCACTGCCATCACCCTTTTCTTCCTCGCAGTGCTTTTCTGCATCACAACGACATTTCGGGAATAACTTCTTGACTAGTTTCTTGATGATGTGACGGTCTATACTGTTACCATAGGTGTGCTTCTTCAGTTCATTCATATCCTGCAAAACATGATAACTAAAGTTAAGAAAACTGAAGCTATTACTCCCAACTGCACTCATTCCTGAGATATGAGTGCATGTAAGTGCATTTTGCATTTTGAGTGCATTTTGAGATATGAGTGCATGTAACAACAATTTCTTCGTCCAGGTTGACAAGGATACTACAGAAGGAATAAGAAATTCATTCCTTGTGGAATAAAAGTTTTCAGTAAAAGACAGACACTCTTGGCTAAATTACTGTAAAACGGGAAATTTTTGCGGATGGCTTTTTTGCGGACCCACTGAGTATTTCTGCCCCAGAATAATATTTTGCGCCTTTTTAATTTGCGGACAGCTCGGCACAGCAAAATTAACATGCATTGTAACCAACTACAAACTGGAGGAAATTCATTAGTGACATCCCTATTCAACACGATCTATAATTGGCAAATGGTGCATTATGCGAAATTGCGTCTTATTTTTGCGGTCGCGCCGACAAAGTTGAATTGAAATAATTTTTACGCATATTAAATTTGCGGATGTGATAGAACCGCAGAGACCGCAAAATTATAAAGTCCACAAAAATGTCCCGTTTTACAGTATCTTATGACAACTGTTGGGAGGAACCTTACAGAACGATCAAGGAAGACATGACACTGAGCAGGATCGCCGTCGCGTCCAGCACGACCAATCTCCTGAACGTAACTCTCGAATGTCTTCGGCATATTGAAATGAATGACAGCCCTGACGTCAGATTTGTCGAGACCCATTCCAAATGCAACGGTAGCAACAACAACACGGAGCCTCCCAGACATGAATTGGTTCTGGACCCGCTTTCGTTGAGCAGGGGTTAAGCCGGCATGGTAGCACTCTGCATCCCAATGGGTCAGGTCAGCCTCCGGGACTTCAGACTTCTTAGGTCTTCCTGAAATTTGTGAAATGCAAACAACTGTCAAATGACTATCGATGTGGTTGATTCTCTCAAACCAGACTGGAGCTGTAATGAAGGGGGTCATCTCAAGATTTACAGAAACTAAATGAGATTCACGATCGTACATGATAAACATCAGAAAATGTGTGGCGGTCTAGGAAAACCCAGCAGATGTCACATTTGAGGAAAGTGTCAATGGCATTTCTGAACCTGCACATTTCAATCGCTGAAATGTACATACTACATAACAGGTAAACAGTAGTAGATCAATGCACAGGCAATCTGACAGCCCTTGTTGATCATTCAGCGACATCCGCCGGGTTTTCCTAGACCGCCACACAAATACACTGTCATGTCAAGATATTAGATTGACACGAACCTGCCTGTCCCCTCTTTTTGGGTTTCGTCTTGTCTCCCAGTTGTGTCCTGATGACCGTCGCCAATCTGCTTGCCTGTTCCCTTCGAGTACAGTAAATGATGATCGAGTTGCAACTCGAGAAGCGGTCATCTTGGAGGAGTTGTATCAATGCCTGACAATGGAACAAATACAATATCAACAGAAAACGTTTTGATAAAATTATTATGATAATCTTGAGTTCATGGATATACATCTACCGGTACCTTCAGAGGAGTTAGACCTATAGTATGTTTAAATCATCTGGACCCCGATGGGCGTATGTCAGTCAAACCCCTAGTACGGTAACCGGGCAACAATGAATTTAGGGTTTACTCTAAACGGTCCAATGCACATGGTTTTCTAACCAGCTGAACTGTGGTTCAAAATAGAACATGCAACTAGGCCTTGATTCGAAAATGAACACAGTCATGGTGCATGGGATTGGCTGGAAGTGTCCTGTCAATAAAACCCATTTCAATAGCCAGACTTCACCAACAATACCAAGGTCTGCCTGACAACCAAAGGGTCCTCCAATCGGGCTCCAGATGATTTAAACGTACTATAAGTGGAAGGATTCCCTGTAGTTTGATTTTGGACATAACTAACCTCTATCCTGTCTTCATCCAATGATACAGATGGGTAGAGGTTATCTGGCACAGTGGTGCCTCTGATTGTTGCATTCAAATAGTCTTCGATGCCGAGATGCTGGGCAACGCTGGCAGCAGTAGTGAGGGTAGCTGTTGCCGTCAGACCAAGGATGCATTTCACACCGAGGCGCTCTTTGAGAACCTGAAAATACAGAGTAGGTACCGGTACTCATGAAAAATTCACATGTGACGTTACTGAACAAAGAGAGCCATCTGATGTCGCATCCATCACACCATGACGTCAAACTGTACAATATAGTTAAAGAGATCCTACCCTGACTCAACGTAGGAGTTCTGATACTAGTTATCTCTCCTCCAATTTCACTCAAATATCACATCCGGTACAGCTAAATGTGAGGCGGTTTAGGTAAACCCGTCGGATGTCACGTTTGAGGAAAGTGTTAATGGCCTTGGTGAACCCACACATTTCAATAGCTGAAATGTACTACGTAAGAGGTGAACAGTAGCAAATCAATGCACAGGCAATCTAACAACCCTTGTTGATCACTCAGCGACTTCTGACGGGTTTTCCTAGACCGCCACACAAATTGTAATGTTAAGTTTTTCAGGTTCACTAAATTTCATTTAAGTGTAGAACATGTTGACTTTTGGAAGCAAACTTACATGACAGACCCTCAGATATGAAGGCCTAAAATGATGTGACCATTCAGACACACAATGGACTTCATCAATACAGGCGAATGCAATCGGTGGCAACTTGCTGGGATTCAGAGTGCTGCTACCAACCAGCGCTTCGGGAGACACGATAAGAAAATGTAGCTTTCCATCATGTAAGGAGGAGAGGATCTTTTCTCGCTGCGACTTTGTCATATTTGTGTGCAAACATGCACCCTTGATACCTGGTGGAAGACCACTGACCTGAAACATGGAGAGATCTTAGTGATTATTTTTCTGTCAAAATTTATTAGTACATGTAGGTGAATGCTCAGGGCAGATCAAGGTGTACTAGGACTTGGTGAAAGAGGGGTGAATGATGCCACTCATTGAAAATTTACACTCAATTTCAACAAGGTCTTCTGAAGCAAAATATGTGTGGTGGTCCAAGAAAACCTGCCGGAAGTCGCTGAATGATCAGCAAGGGCTGTCAGATTGCCTGTGCATTGATCTGCTACTGTTTAGCTGTTACGTAGTACATTTCATCCATTGAAATGCGTGAGTTCACCCAGGCCATTAACACTTTCCTCAAACGCAACATCCGATGGGTTTTCCAAGACCGCCTCACGTATTTCATAGTCAATTTCAAAGATCTATTCCAAAAAGGGAGAGGGTGTCCCTTCTTGGGTCCACGCCTGAATACGAACTAGAATTCAATCAAACAAGGCCTACTGACCTGGTCCTCCATCAGAGACACAAGGGGTGAAATGACTAGAGTGACACACTTCCTCTTCTGGGCGTATATAAAGGCAGGCAGTTGATAACAAAGAGATTTACCTGCCCCTGTGGACAAAATCAGCAGGGTGGACAAACCTGAAATAAACGGATGACAAATTGGGATTTGAAAGCACAAAGTCAATGTAAGAGTTGAAACCAGGCTTGAGTTGAAACCAGAGTTGAAGAGCTGAAACCAGAGTTGAAACCAGGCTTCTCTTCTTCAGATATGCCAATATTGCACCACAGTAAGCCTGACATCATTACCAGTATTAACGTTTTACTGAAATAAGTAATTATGATGAATTACCAGATAAGATTCTCATCACAGCCGCTTCCTGCCCAGCTCGGAAACTCTTATGGCCAATTTTGTTGAGGAATTTATAAACTTCATTTGGTGTTGGTGGTACCGAGCCATCCTGATTTGGTTCATAAACTGCCTCCACTGGTGGGGGAGGAGGCGCATGTTCCCTTAATCCTGCACGGACTATATTCTCTGGGTTTAGTATATCCTCGTGGTTAACAATTGGCGGAAGGCTAGGTCTTGCTTCGACTGTGGTGCCATTTTCCATGCCAGCGTCACCAGGGACAGGAATGTCTGGCTCTTCTGGTCTGTACGTACTGGCACTGGAAGATTTCTGGTCTGAAGTCGAAAAAATTCAAAGAAGGTAAAAATTTGTGAGGAGTCAGTTTAAGCTCTGCAAAATCCAATCGCTGGCATGTTCAATTTGTGAAGTATCGTATATATTACATTTATTTTTCCCTCCTGGACATTTGTTTGCCCAATGACCAGTTTCTCCACACTTGAAGCATTTATCACTGCCAAAACTCTGACTTCTCGCCTTCATCTTCTGCTTCCACATCTTCCTCTTAAAGGCTGGACCGCTGACCTGCTGACCCTTTCGACGATAACGTTTGACCTTCATGTTCAACGCCACAAAGTTGTCATTGATGGTAGACGGATTTCTGGAAGTGGAATAAAGTACAATATTAAGCAAGACAGAAAGGGCTATGATAGAGACTTCTACATCGGTGAGCATCCAGGGCTTGGTGCATGAATTTGAGCACTTTTGAAGACAACGACAACTTTCTAAGTGATTCTCAGCCTGTTGCAAAGACCTGTGGGAAATTTTGCCTTGGCAACACAGAGTGGCCAGAGTCAAGCAGCCCCAAACAGAATCAAACGACCAAATTCACACAGAGGAGAATAAAGAAATATCATGAGCGTACTACCTGACAGATTTTTTGGGCCTAGCTTTTGTTGCTCTCGGTTTTTTCAATGGAGTATTGTCATCACTTGCATCGTCCTCTTTCTCACTGCCATTGTCTTCAAATGGATCAATGGTCTGAAAAAAATGTCAAGTCCATAATAACATGATTATGGTAAGTGAAGGTGAGATAAAGATTTGGTCATCGACGTAATGAACAAAAATGACTCTGTCAGATATGTAACAAAAAATCAGGTGAGATGCTGAGTAAGTTGTATCAACAGGGACAATGATAATTTCGATTAGGTATAAGGTAAGCATGGAGGTACCAACCTCATTGTCCCACACAACATCAGGAACTGGCTCCCCAGACAATGATTTCTTAATCTTGCGACGTTTTGTGGAAAGTTGCTCCACATGGCCCAGTTTCCTTTTCCCTGGGGTATTAACAGCTGTAACTGAGGTAGCGGTTATTGGTTCTGCTATAGTGAGATCGTCAAAATTATCATCACAGAAATTTTCATCGAAGATTTCTTCTCCTCCGTTAGCTGATATTTGAGGTGGAGGTTTAACACCAATCTTGTTTTTTGAGGTGGAACTTTTTGGGGTGCAAATTCTCTGGTCTTTGATGCAAGGCTCTGGCATACTTGTGCCATGTTTTGGATCCAGCTTTGCACCAGAATACGATTGCGATGTGCGTGGTTCACAGTTCACTTTCTCAGAACTGGGAGCTGAAGGTAATGTGAGTGAACGAGTCGCCTTCCAAGAACCATCCAATGCATCGAATTCCTCATCAAGCAACGCAGTAGGAACCTGAGAGTAGGATTTAATGCGAGATTTCATTGACTCCAAAGTCACAGGCAAACAAACATCATGGGTTTTACCAGAATCAGGTTCAGCGGATTTTGTCTTTATATTTGAAAGTTTTAGGGCTTTTTCAAAAATCAGACCACTTCCACTTGATTGTTTGTTTTGAGTTTTAGTCTCATCGGTTAGACAATTTGAATTTGCTTGATTCAAACCACAATCCCGAGTAGAATCATGAAATGAGTTGCGTCTTTCAGTAGAAGAAATTCTTTGATTTGAACTGCCTGGCCAGGGAAGTCTGTGTGATTTGTCAGGTTTAAACTGTAATTGAATCAAAGATGGTGTAAGAAATTATAATGTGATGAGTGCAAGGGCAACTTGCCCCTTTAATAGGTAGCGTAAACATTCAGGAGTGGCATTGCACCAGAATTTACAAATGTGCCAATATACACATGAACAACAAAAGACAATAATAATGCTACTCCAGGCTTCAACATATTGGCAGGATAACAATGGCTACAAAAATGTACAAATGAAGAGATTTTACAATACAGGATTCACAGTAACTGTACCTTTGGTGCTTGCATTGCCTTAGAGAGCATCCTCTTCCCAATTTTCTCAAACAGTGAACCAGTTGATTTCTTTTCTTTGCTGGAACCTTCAGACGTCTTGTCATTCCCATTTCTAATTTGGTGAGCACGATTGAGACCAGCACCCCAGACATCTTCATTGTTCTCTCCGATCTGAGGCACATCAGATGTGAAATCTCCTTCAAGGGAACTGGCAGTGCCAGTGCCTTTATCACCGGATGTTTTACTTTCTTTGGGTATCGACAAAAGTTTGAATTTGTCTTGAAAATTTCCATTATTCAAATCTGACTGATGTGGACTTCGGATGTCCGACTCTATTCCAGTACTTGCTCCCACTCCCTTTGGAGTTTCAATAGGAGTATTTTTGGTCACACTAGCAGCTTCCTTAGGAACACATTCTGTTTCCTTGACGACGCAAGTTTGTTCCCTAGCAACAGCATTTTCATCATTCCCTGAAGTTGAAGCTTTCTTCAGCTCAATATACTTCCTGTACAGAGCTGGAATGAATACAACAATATAAATGAAAAGTTGGTCAATAGTAAAATTCTACTTGTAGAGTTCCATAAGAAATCATATTCTGAGTATCAAAAGCATCATTAATGAGAGAGAAAATTAACACAACTGATCCCTTCTAAAGTGGAAGTTGTGACCACCCACAGTATAGATGGCAAAGACAAACTTTACCCTATTAGAGATTTACCTTTTATTTCATTGTTGGCATTGATATCATCCTGAAATGTTAGACAGGAGCACATTACATGTATTAGAGGACCACATACCAAACCTTACTGCAGGGCTTTAGATACGAGGTAAATGGCATTACCAGGTATTTGCTCCTAGAAATCACAGACATACTTCCAGGTTTTGGGTTGCATGGGATCAGGATATTCATTGGTCAGCTGTCTAGCCCTCAGTCATGTCAGTAGTAGGCAATGATACAAATATAGCTCAGCTGGCTAGAACCTAGGAGCAGGTCCACTAGACCTACATAAACATTAACAACTTCTATCTTATTACTTCTTAGTTGGGCGAAGTTAGTTGGGGTAGTCATGGTACCATACAAGTAGTTATATTATTATTTGGCCACGCCTAATGAAGTTAGTTAGCTAGCCTTGTTTTTGGCATTACCTTTCCTGCCTTTCTACCATTTGTATTTTCAAATGTTCCTTCCCATATTTTGATATTTTTCTTTAATTTCTTTAATTCATCCATCTGGAACAGAGAGAACTGCACAATGAAGGATGATGAACCATTAATAAACGAGGAGGAACCAATCAAGACTTCAAAGAACATATAAAGTGGTAGGCCTACATACAGGCTACACTATACTGGGTACACTAGGGCCTAGGCTATAGGCCTACACAGACTGAAGAAGCCATGGATGGATGGAGATGACTGCACAGTAGGCTTTTTTTTTACTGTGTAGTGTGTAGGGGCCTAGGCCTAGGCCTGCCTACTGTGTCTGTGTTAGTACCGTAGGCCTACTGCATGACTGTGCAGTCATCTCCCACCCACCCATCAGTCTTGAGTCTCCATCCATCATGTCCATGGCCATGCATCATCATGTCCATCCATCATGGCTTCTTCTTCAGCAGCTGTTCAGTCTGCTGTGTAGGCTAGGGCAGGCCTAGTGTAGGCCCATAGGGCCTATGGCCTATGTGCGTTTACCTGTTTACACGTGTAATGATAGGAAAATTAGCAGCTGGAGGAAATAAATTGATTTATTTACCATGGCATTTATTGAGAACACAGAAAAAAAGGAAAACACCGAAAAGTCATGAAAGTTGGGAAGACAAAAACACCCGCCGAAAACTTCCGGGTTTGCTTATCATAAAAATCGAACTGAGATGAAACGAACGGTACTGCAGATATCAAAATTATCAATGAGTTTGAATTTCAATATAGATTTACTCTTAAACATGACAAATCTTCGCCCAAATCTTATTAACACTTCCTATCTATATGTTGTGATGGACTGATTTTACTACATCATGTTCTGTTTTCGTTTCGGTTCATACTTTCGTTTCTCTTTTTTCGGGTTTCGTCATTGTCACATGACCAATAAAAGCAAAAATGGCGAACGCAGCACAGGATGAAAGATCTCCGTTGCTACTTCATCAACAGCCTGCTGCCACCGCTGATACCCCTCCACCAGCATATTCTCCTTATCCCCAAGAAAGTGCACCAGGTAATCCACATACCAATCAATATTTGTAGCTGATATTTGTTCAGATATGTTTATTTCTGTTGATTTTATTCGGCTTGCTGATAGTGATGCTGCTGTCTTCCTATCCATCCTCACAATAAATGTGTGTGCGTGTGTACTGTGTGTGTCTACTGTGTGTATTAATTATGTAGGCCTAGGCTATAGTGTAACTGTAGGCCTAGGCTAGGCCTAGCTACAACAATCATGATCTGTCGTGATGTAGGCCTAGGCTCATGACAACATGGATTATTCTGCAGGGAAATGCCTAATTCCAAATTTACCACAGTGCACAGATGATATTGATAGCAGGCATGCATTCAGCATTGCAGAAGCCCTAGTAGGCAGGCCTAGGTGAGGTCAGGAGGGCTGTGTTTATGTATGATAACGTAGGTGGCAATTTGGCGTTCTAAATTCTTTCCGACCAGGTCCAGTCGTACTCTAGCTCGATGACTGATAGCAAGTCAGTTAGTCAGTGTTTGTCATATCAGTGATTTTGATAAGCTTCACTTTTCTTCTAACCAAAGCCGTGCACAGTGGCACCAAAAAATAGACGTAGGCCTGCAAGAATTACAATGCTAAACTGTTATTTCAGGTGGTCATACAGTAGTTACTGTGCCTCCCATTGGACCTGATGATTTACCTCCACCTTATACACCCACTCCTCATGGTGTCCCTACAATTTCATGCAAAGTATGTGGAGAAGCGATTAATGTAGAAGGAAAATTGAACCAGCATGTTGTCAAGTGTAGTATGTGTAATGAGGCAACGGTAAGTGTCTGATTAAAAATTCTTTTTAAGTACCAGGAAGTGACAAAATTGATTAAGAAATTATGGTAAATGTCCAACTACTGGCTAAAAATTTGGACACATGTTTATACAGAAGTCATGCCTTTGTACACTGATAAAGTGCTTACTTGTGCTATTTTTCATTCTTCATTTTGCCAGGTTAAGTTGAAGGATAATCTCTTAACATTCTGTTTATTCAAGTGTATCTTGCAGATGGGATGGTATTATTAATTAACTCAAGCAGCCGCTGTATCTGTTCACATATGATATGAATACCACTATTGATCTCTCCATTTTCAGCCTATTAAAGCTGCTCCTCCTGGAAAGAAGTATGTCCGATGCCCTTGCAATTGTTTACTTATCTGTAAAGCTACATCACAGAGGATAGCATGTCCAAGACCAAACTGGTAAGATTATGTGTTGTAACAAAAATTGTTTCTTTTTGCCTATAGGTTTTTCCTTCTTGAGCAACCCAAGCCTTTTTTTAAAAGTGAGCTTTTTATATAGCGCTCTCAATGCTAATAAGCAAGAAGTCAATCTCCAGAATTCACGAATTTTCGACCCCAACCGGGATCTTTTTCAAGTGGAACTTTACAATCTGAAACTCTAGAAAAGACTGAGCTGAAACCCGAATGTAGAACTAACACCTGTGTAGACAGGATGAGTGAGCAATTAAGGAAAGAATAGTGTCCAAGCACCACAGATGGTTGCTGGACCTAATTAAGAGAGTGGATGTAATTAAGGAAAGAAAAGTGTCCAAGCATACTCCAAGTGTACTCAATGCAGTGTCAAGAGCACTTCACATTTTTCCCCAGCTATGGGTCTGTTCATTCCAATTTCATTTCTCCACTCCCTGGGGAATATTACAGCCCCGGCAGCCGATTTCAGCGCTCTTGGACTAACATTCACATTAACCATCACTAC